>BGPR01002756.1:138446-162826 GCA_013235015.1 Araneus ventricosus | reverse complement strand
TACCGGTAATGGTACATGAAAATAGCAAACGAGTGCATGTACTTAATAAAAACAAATTACAAAACATTTATTACATATCTTTAAATAAACATTTCTTATCCTCTTTTCAAGATTATAAGCATAGATTCGTCCCATGAAATATATTCTTTGACAAGGCTTTATAGGAAAGGTTATTTGTGAATTCACTGCACTGGAATTAATAGATTTTAATATCATTCTTCTGCCATGAAAACTGCTGTTGTATGAAATTTCGAACGCTCATTAATAGTGAGTAATGCAATATTTGTGTAAAAAATGCTTTAAGTGTTCTTATTAATTTCTTTCATTTATTTTATCCCATGAAAGATAAATGAGTTTCTGAATATAAATAGCAGAAATGTAAAAAAATGTGAATTTTGTTAATTATAAATTAATTCAGCATTGCAAATATTTAATAAAGAATACGCGCGAATCCCATTTTAGTACTGAACAAAACAACGAATGCTGTTAGTGACATAAAGCATACTTTGAAGCATTTACCGAAAGTTAAAATCGCAGAACCATTCGAACTTCAACTGAAAGTAATAAAATGCGAACCGCTTTTCAGCAATACGTAACTGAACGAAGTATCAGCCAGTAAATCTGCACAATGTTACTTCTGAAATCTTTTTTCACCTTTCATTTAATTGAGTCCGAAGTTTATAAAGAGTAATATAAGTAGAAAAAGTAAAACGTTTGTAAAAATTAAAATACATTCAAAATATCAAGTATATAATGTTTTTGTATCATCTCAGACAAGAAGAAACTGAAATAGATATTGTTACAATTATGTAAAGCCGCTTTCCTGACACGCTGGTCTTATAGTTGGGGAGGGGGTTTTACAGGGGTAAGAATGGAGTGACGGGCAACGGCCAGGCCTGGACCCCTGATCTTGGCGACAAACTTTGCGACCATTTTAGCGACTTGGTGAAAAATCGAAGATACTGGGAAATGATATTACTTTCTCTATTTTTCTATTAGGGGCCGAGATCCTGAAAATTCTATGTGACGTCACGGCCTATCGGGGAGAGTATAAAGAGAACGCGATTGGATCACAGTGTTGTTGATCGACTGGAACGACTTTGGAATTCCGTCTGCAGAGCGAGCTAGGAAGCCGTTGAGCTGAGGGCTAGAAAGAGCAGTTATTGTCATTATTAGTGATTTGCTGACTGTGTTGCTAAATCTGAAAGTGCTGAACTGTTATCACTTGTGAATTGTTGTCTGTTTGAGTTGCTAATATGTGCAAAATCTATTGTTCCTCTTACCTGTGCTACGTGATTTTCTGCAAATTTGTAAATAAACCTTAATTCCCCATTACCGTGCGTGTTGGGTTGTTCACATCATACATCTACAGAACGATTTCTGTTACAATATATATTTAACAATAAATTATCGCTGTTTAGTTTAGTTACATTAATGCCGCGTTTTGAAGAAACACGAGGGCTAAATTGGGACGGACCTCGTCATTTTGAACCGTGCTCAGATGACGAAGACGACACCTGAGCTGGCACCGGACTCTCCAAGCTCCTGCAATGAATCCCCTCCTCCACATGTTGGTGGGGCGGCTCTCTCCCCGCTGGTCCTCTACCGGTCTTGAACCCTTCTTGGGTAGGCCGGGTGTGAAGTCGTGAGAAGCAGCAACGAAATTTCCCACGAAAAAGTGACCGGACCTCCCAGTTCGCTAGCAGAGAGCGACCGCAGAAAGGGGCCGACAAAGCCCTTCCCAGATTGCGTCAACCCGGAGTGTCTTCGTTTGAAACTCACCGCCGCCTGACCTCGAGTGGACACACAAGTAGCCAGGAAAATGCATTGCGTACGCCTAGGGCCAATGCCATTGAGGAATTAAAGACAGAGTTTTGTCATTGGGAGAATAGGTCACCTCTTCGACAAATGAAGAGCTGAACTTGTGACCCCGCCTAGAAAGGGCAGCTCCCAAGTAGGGTTTTTAAGCTGGAACTATAGAGGATTTGGGATGATGATCGAGAGATCAAGATAGGGTTCGTTTGGAGAACCGGAGATTAAATTCTCGTGACCGAGAATTTGAAAAAGCAGTTCTCAGGCTGAGAAGCTGCTGTATCGGGCCTTGTCCCGTGAACCTAAGCCAACCTTTGGCTGATCATCGCTCGTCTCGAGTGAGAAGCTTTTAGGAACTTTGATTGAATTAGACGTGCCTTACGTCACTTCAAATTACCTTCTTGGAATTTGGAATAACTCGTGAGTGGTTATCTGTAGATATCTGAGCGGCGTAATCCCTCAGATTATTATTCCGGACATCAGACTTATACTCGCCTAGAGTAGAACTTTTAGAACTTTCTACATTACCTCGAGTGAACTCGTGACAAATCTGCGAATTGTATCCAGATTTCGTTTTGACTTGTTTCATGCTATCTCGTCCTGAGTAAGCGGAATTGTTTTGTTCTGATATTAATACATTCTTGTATAAATTCCATTAATCAAGAATTTTAATTAAAAAATTAATATCCTAATATTGCTGCGTCTGGTGAGTCCTTCATAGCTTAGTATCGCTGAGCTAAGACCCTACACGGGCCAGTGTGGGTATTTTTTTCACCGCACCAAGTGGAGGACGTTTTTCGCCCTCCTTCTGATTTAGCGTGCAGCAGAACCACATGCACGGCGGATCTACTATGAAATCCGGTGTCGAACCTGGAACCCTCCGTCCCCAAAGCGGAAACCTTACAACTAGGCCACAGCGGCCCTAGTGTCAGCAAAATGTATTGAATAGCTTACTAAGGATTTATGAAGCATGTCGTATCAATTTATGAAGATAACCTTTATAGAACTGTTCAATATTTTCAGATATAACGATAGAAATTTTCAAAGCATTTATAAGAAAATTATTTGAAGGTTCATATATATTTATGATATCAAAAATGGGTATTCTCATTGGAAATATTGAGTTTAGTTATTAAGTTTATCTTTTAATATAAAAAGGTATCCTTACATATAATTAATTCATGTTTCTGTTGAAATAATTATGTTGAAAGAAATATCTTCCGAGTGAGATGATGCTGAGTTTCTTTGTCTTCAACGAATTTTGAAATTGAAGATTTTGCTGCTTAAATTAAATCCTAGAAATTAAATGAACAAATATTTCAATCAGACTTAGAACATTTTCAATTGTCCTCATTAGGACAGCTAATTCCTGAGTAGGAAACATCAACTTCAAATAATATCCACATACTGAATAATTCGAAAAGAGAATAGTTTTTTTTTTAAAATAATCGAAATGTTCCAGATGTTATGTTTCATTTTACCCTCATTACTCACTATTAATGATAATATTAATTATTTTTAGTTTTAATGACAAAACAAAATTTTTGATCGTTATCGTTTATCGTCATATTTTCCAAAGTCAAGATTAGATTTTCATAACTTCTGATAAAAATAACCTACTTTTTTTCTTTCTTTTTGGGGTCTCTATTTTTTTAAAATAAAATGTGTTCTATTTTCTTGAATAATCTTTTATGATCGTCTTATTGCATGAAACGGGGAAATTTCCTTATAAATCCCGTAGTTTTTGGAATATTCCGTCCATTTCAAATATGACTGGTATTTTCTTATCCATTTTATTACTGTAAATTACATACCTTTGCAATTTCTTTTTCCTCATTCGAATATAAGAAACAAAATATATCCGACACAGAAAATACCATATAAACATAAACTATGGTGTAGTTTGTATAAATAACTCATTTATAAAGAAACACTATTTACTTAATCTTAAAATCTGTTTTTTAGAGGAAGATTAACAGGCTTTCATTCCATTGTTATTTAACCTTGCTGATAGTGGGTGAGTAAACAGATGTGTATAATCTCGGTTATCAATCTTTTAAATAATGCCAATTTTATTCCAAGAAGTTATAATTTGTGATTCTCACGGCAAACAAAGCATGTAATGTAATACATTTATTCCATACGATGCTCATATTACCAAATGTGACTTCGAATTTTTTCAATGGATATGCAATAAAATATTGTGGCACGTTTTAATTTTGATTCAAAATTTGAATATACAGTTATTTAATGTTTAACGATCCGTTACTTGTGGGTTTGTGGCGTGTTGCGGTTTGCTGCAAGAGATTGCTAATGCGTTATTTAAATACGGGAACCTTTAACCTGGAAGATATGTTTCCGAAGATCGTGGGCATTGGTGTTTGTATCAATTTAAATAAAAGAAACCGGTTCAAATTATGCTCTATATTTACAATATTTTACATGAAACAAGCAGCGGTCATAAAAATAATAAAATCTGTATGTTACAGGAGTGCGATCACAAAAGTGTACCGACAAATCAACAGAAAAATTAATTCCTCCTGTCAGTGCTGGCCTTAAAAAAACTATTCTCTGGCTGTGATGTGTTGGCGACTAACCTTTGAACTCAGACAGACGAGTGCATTTGCTGAAAGGGGAGGAAGTACGAAACAGAGAGCAAGTCGTGGAGAAAAGGTATGGTTTAAATAAACTATGACTATGTTGACGACTACTAACTTTTTATAATAAACTCGGCCTATATCCCACGATGCTCAATTCCTCACCAACCTTCTCGTCAGATCCAGGAAATAGAATAAAGACATAGTAAGAGATTGCAAGAAAAATCTAGCGCCGCCGTTCAGTGAAGCTATAAGTTAAAACATTGCAAAGAAGCTAATATGAAGAATAACATATTAATATGAAAATAGAATGGAAGAAAAATACGATGCGTAACAGATTCGCTGAAGTGAATTCAGAGATTCCTTAAAATGCATATCACGAATCTTCACGTCTGATCTGATTTGTTATGCTTGTAAAATACTTGTTAAAATTTGTTTGCTTAAATTTTATTTTCTAAATTTCATTCCCTAAATTTTATTGTTTATAAATAAATTTTTGTTCTTCCTGTTTAAAGTTTAAGTTAAAATTTTATTTTATTTTGAAATTTATTCTAATTTTTCTAGTTGATTGTTTTTAAGCTGTTTGTAAAATACTATTTACTGTCTTTTAGCAATAAAGAAGATAGGTAGAATATGTGTTATTTTCAAAATATCTGTAAATGAAATAAAAAGAAAATAATTCAATTAATCTGTTTAGCTGTGGTTACAACATATCCAAGCTTACTCTCATTGTTTTCTACATCAATACGATAATCAAGAAGTGCAAAACATTTCAAATTTTTAAGCTCATATTGTTTCAATTTTTTTTTTATAATCGTGTTCAACATTGAAGAAAGAATTAAATAGACGAATAAAAATACTTGAAAGGAATTTCCTTTTCAAACAATACATGATTTTTCAAACAAAAGTTAAATATTTTTTTAAGGGATTCTTTTTTAAACAAACACAAGCATGCAATATCATTTTTTTTCTGCCCATCATATACTAAAAATGTTTGTTAATACCAAGACAAAAAATCATTTCCATCTGTTTAAATTTAATTATCTTTATTTTAATTAACTTATTCTTAAGCTAATCATTCAAACTTTTTTATGAAAATACTTGCTGTTTTCTAAATTCATTAATGTGTTTTTAAACAAGGGTATTAGCTTTTCGTCCAAAATTGATAAAAAAGGAAATCATAAATTGTTTAAATAAATTTTAAAAGAGAATAAATCCAATATGAAATCCAAGTATGAAATTCGGAGAATAAAAAAAAAAAATAAATAAACATTTTTATGACCGAAGCTATTTTTTTAGAATATTGCTTTCAATAAAAGAAATAATTTACAACTCCATTTTCTCTTCTAAGCACGACTTGTTGAAATGCAAAAACTCTAAAAAAATAATTTTCCTCCCACTTACTCCAATAAACAATCATACTAAAAAAAACTAATGGAGATAAATAAAGCATATTCAAGTTAATCTTTTTGTTTAATTAAATACCTTTTTGATCAAGACAAACAAAAAAAATATGTTTTTCATTTCAACAAAATTTAAATAATAAAAATTGCTTATCAGTTCAACACTAATCGAAGACATTCCATGTGGAAGAATTAAATGCATGTTTTTGTCAGATCTTCTACACAAAAAACCAGCGGGAGTGGTTCCCCTAAACTTTCTCTTATACTTCCCAAAAAGGTGACATTTTCCCTCTAACTAGGGTTGCCATACGTCCCGTATACTATTTGTCCCGTTTGCTTCCTAAACTCTGAGTCATTATAATTTTAAAATGACCTGCGCCCATTTTTTATGATTATGTGTAAAAGGAAAATGATAACAATTAAAAAAATTGCTTAAGTTCTCAATTTTTAAGCGCGCTGAGGTACCACAACTTAATATAAAGTTTTTGGAACGAAATCTTACTACAAATATCATGCAAGATTTCACCATACCTTCCATCTGGAAAACGTCAGAACGAAGTTTCGGGTTCAGGGGGTTGCCATAATTTCCGAAGCTACAATACTTCGTAGACCGCCAAGGTCAAAAGCCAACTATACTAACTTGAGTAAAATAAGCGAAATGCTCGTCAACACACAGTCGCAATGTGCATTTTGAACCAAATATGCAATATGAACATCTTTTTTTCAATGGATTGAAACGAAATTTGAGCACACATCTATAATTTATATTAGCAAACGTCATACCAATTTTTATTTATCTAAGCCAAAGGGTTTAGGAGATATAATTTTTAAAAGTATGCGATTATACAGACCGACAGACAGTCAACCCTTCGACGGATTTGGCCCAGAATTGTATACGGACCTACATTCTTGATGCTAAAACTGTGTACCAAATTTATTTATCTAGCTATTCAAGTTTTTGAGTTATAGTGTTCACATGACCGCGGACAGACAGACTTCCCGTGGACGGAATTTGTCCAAAATTTGATAGTAACCTACAAATTATGTGTCACGTTCACATACCAAAATTTCGTCCCTGCATCTCTAATAGTTTTCGAGTTATCGTGTTCACAGACACACAGACATAATTTCAAAATTGTGTTTTTCGGACCCAGGGAGGTCTAAAACGTGGAGATTCGTCAAAATCTCGAGTTCGAATTTTTCGGACCCAGGGAGGTCTAAAACGTGGAGATTCGTCAAAATCTTGAGTTCGAATTTTTCGACGATTACAATACTTTCTCTTCTATTAAAACTTAAAAATTAAAGTACATTTGCACTATTTTGCGTAGCTGAAAATTTCGATTTAATTTCCAAAATTATATAACTAATGGGAAAGCAAATTTATAAATATGTGGGACAAAAGAAAAATGATTAATCATTGTTTTCTTAAAAAGATTTACCGAGCTTTTTTGTTATTAAAGTCTTTTGACTTGAAGTAAATTTACATTTGTATAGTTCAGATATCTTCTTTTCGTTTCAAAGACAACTTGTTTTTTAATACATTCTCAATTTTTTAAAAAAACTATTGGATTTATAACATCATTGCCTTTTTACTTTATATTTTTTCGTCGTCTACTTCAGAACTCAAATGCTTTTTAATTCTTTGCGATTTCGAACTAACTATACTTTAAGAAAGAAGTATGTTTTTGAAAAGATTATTTCTTGTTTCAATTAATGAGAAAATGATGAAATTTCCAGGTTCTATTTCAATTAATTTAATTTTTTGAAACATTAAACATTTTGCAAAATTTATTTTTATATGGTATATTGTAAAAAAAATGCTATCGCAATCTACAATGTTTATTAATATTCGTCTGATGTGTATTTTCTTATAAAACTAAACTGACACATTTTATTGACTCAATAATTGTACAGTGAAACTAAGAAGTCATTAAAACTGTCGGAAGGAAACAACGCTTCAATTTGGTTTGATTTCTGCTTAAATTTTTTGTGCTAGTAGTTTATTAATTGTATTTTAAGTTCTTCTTTTTATATGAAGAATTCATCAGAAAAACTTATTCCTTTCGTTAACTGAGAAATCGAATAAACATGTTGAGTAAAGTGCTTTAAACATTGATAAGCAAATACTTTGCCCAATCTATTAATTTAAAATAATTGGCAGAACCAAAGGATTAGAACCCTAGTCGCAACCACTGGATCAATTTCGACAATTTGTCTTTCATATGGAAGCTCATGACGTCTAGGCATGTCATCAGTGGTAACCTGCGCCCCGCCACCCTCCATTTTCGAAGGAAATCAAAAATACACTACTTCACTGTATATACTCTATAGGATAGAACATTGACAGAGTCCCCCAGTCCCAACCACTATACCGATTACGTAAAATTTAATTTCATATGAAAGCTCGGGCGTCATTGTTCATGAGTTAATTGTCAAATTCTTTTGGCTCCAATTGCCAGAAAAAAATCCTTTCCAAATCTTCAACTTGAAAACAATAAATTCCATCTTAAAGCGTCTAGTTCAAACTAATTCTTCAATTATCTTAGTTTCCAAATACTTTTAGGTATCCGAACACGTTAAAAAGTCGATTTTGGGCCAAAATTCCCTTTTTTTGATGTTTTGGATAGTTTATTGATTTACCTTTCTAAAACATATTTACTTTTGTCGGTACGTTAATTAGAAGATGAGATATTAATTGTTTTATAACAAACCGAAAACCGGAAATGAGCGTTTAAATAACCGAAAGTTGTTATTTAAGGGACAGAAACCTGTCAATAATTCTCTTAAACTGCATTTTTCAAATTGATATGATGTTAGTATATTTTTAGGAATGTTTTTTAAGTTTAGATACTAAATTAAAGCGTGTGGCAAAACTAAAATTTGATTTTTCTCAAAACTAGACTTTATGCATAAATTTCAACCCTTCAAACATGATAACTCAAGATATTATCATTGTTCTGAAATTTTGTGAACATTTTCTTCAAATGTTTCTCTAGTGAATGTACTAGAATAATGTATATTGTAACAATATTTTTATAATTATGGTCTTTTATTTGAAAAATGACATAAAACATTTGCTGAAAATCTTATAATGATTGTTTGATTATCTCTAAAATTTTTATTTATCCAAAGAATATTAAGATTCTAATACAAGCACTAGTCCATAGTATGTAGTTTATTTTAGTAATAGTTTTATTTGATTTAATACAAAAGTTTGACCTCTAGCATGTTTGAAGTTTTTCAAAATTTCCTCTGAAAAACTCACAAATTTGGTTTTTCGAAAATTCATAATAATAATTTATACTCAAAAATAATACTCTATTATTAATCTCTATAAAGTTCAAATCCAAAAAACATATTATGGTATTTCTATAAAATAATTTTTAAAAAAATTGCTCCAAAGGTGTTCGATAAATTAACTGGTATTCTTTTATTACCTATAATTCTCTCCTACAAATCCTTTTAAAATAAAATTGTTTTATCCGTGAACTGCGTTATTATTTTTCTACACTTTCAAGTTAAATGAATAATTTCATGAAATGAAAATCTTAGTACTGATAATATAATAATTAACACTCCAACGGGCGCGCTAAAATTTTTTACACGAGCGGGCGCGTGTCGTACTTTTTACGACAGAATAAGTTTCTTAATTTCTACCCTTGCAGTTGTAAGTTACTTCATTATAGTAAAGAGATACACATCAGGAAAGCAAATCCTTTCATCAACAGTGAAAATTAATTTTTATATTACTTGCAAGATTTAAAATTATACTGAAATCAGAGAAAGCAATGAGATTTAATACTATTATATTCTAAAAAAGGTAATAAGTAATATATTGCTTAACACTTTTTACTAAGCAATATATAATAATAAAAATAGTATAATGCCAACTAAGATGTAAAACAAAGACTTTCTTCTTAGTTTCTTATCATTGTCCTTGCATTCGAAACATTGAACTTTTGCCAGACTCTTACAAGTATACTATATATCGCACCTACTGTATTTCATGGATTTTGATGATCGTTTTATTTCTTTCAAACACAAACCACGAGCTTTTTTTTCTCAATGCTGGTTGCTGTTCACTTGCTTTTCCAGGTTGGGATGTATAATTTAGATTTAAAGACATGGTAATGTCATATGGCGATGATCAGATTTTTTGGGCTCGAGTAGTGAGGTGTTTTCATAAGAATGAGGTTTTTCAAGAAAATTCTTCTGCTTGGTGGATTATTGGCAGGCTTATTACATATTAAACATTTTTTACAGTGGAAAATGAAATATTAAATCGCTGTCTGGATATATATTATCAAACTGAAACGTTAAGATGTGAAAAAAATTTTCAAATTACACGAGCGGGTGCGCGTCGTAATTTTCACGACAGAAGCATAAAACAGTATGAAATCATATTGAAACTCGGACAAACCCATTAATCTTGAAGAGAAGGGTCGCATGTAGGAATAGCAATGACATTCAGACAGTTTTGACTCCCAATGTGAGAACAGGGCATGGCTAATCCCGTGTGTCGCAAAATTTGCGCAGGCGAGCCCGCTGGAAGGTTAAAATTCGATCATATCTTCGGTAAACTGGAGTTTACTCAAACGCATTGTTGGAGAAATGTCGAAAACGAGAGAAACTTCATTTAACGTTTAGGAGATCTACTTGTAACGTTCGATTGCTCATAATTCATCACCCACTTCTTTGCAATGGCAAAACTTTATATGCATTCGAGTTAAATTAATGCATAGAATTTGAGTTTTTGCTCCAAATTGGGTATTGCTATTAAAAACATTGACTTAGTGCGAATTTAATATGAAGTTGACCACTCATATAAACAAATTTTGCATATACTTTTAGAGATCATTTTTCTAAAACGACAGAAAATTTTGGTTTCAATGTCTGATAGTTCGCTCATGAGTAACAAGAAAGAGTCGGTTACTTTTTTGACCGATTGTACATCAGAAAGAACCTGTTAATTCGAAGTGGGCAAAATAACCAATAAAATTCAAATGACCAAAAGTTCTAGATTCGATTCTATCATCCCGAATTTGAGACTTATTCCCAAACAGAACTATGTACCATATTATTCCCATTTTTCAATAAAATGTCTGGTATTGCCCTTTATTTTTATTTGAAAATTCATAATTAATGTTAAAATGTATTAACAAGATTTAATTTTGTGGTTTCAGTAAAATACTTCTCAATTTCTCCTATAATAGTAATTCAGTTTAATGATCATTTCTAAATACGTTCATTTCCATTATGTCTCTTCTTGATAATCTTCAGTGTTAGGATTATATGAATATGAACAGATGCCCTGAATTAGCAAGAATAGTCTCTGTTTCCGACGCTTTGCCTTAAATAGCTTCTATTCTTAACTTAACTACTGAGTCCCAAATATAAGTTCAGAAAACCTGGTTACTTTTATAAAACAAAATTTTGAATGTCGATAAAAATAACTCCATAACAACATAAATGAAACTAAAAGATGTGATATTCTTCTCTCTTTCTCTCTCTCTCTAGCTCCCCACATCACACTCTTTAATGTTTAGAGGCTACAAGCAAATATTTTTTATCACTTCTTGGCTGATAATATTTCAAAATTGTTCCAAATTTGTTAAGTTCTTAAATGGATTAAAGAAGAGTTTCACCCTGTTGTGGCTTCAGAAATGCTTGGTAAAGCGAAAAAAATCTAAATTTCCTTTCAGCGTTCATCGCCAGTTTTTATTTCTCGCTAAAAGAGATCGACTTCAACACAAATGGAAAGTTAGATTTGATTCATTGAAAGTGAAGCGAGCCAAGAAACGATTAAAGAATAAATGGAACGTCGGAAAAAATAGAAACTTCCTTAGATTAAAACACGTAAGACCATTTTTGTCTTTATTTTCGATCTTATATTTATTTTTCAGTTTGAAAGAAAGAATTTATGTATTTAGAGCGTTAGAGCTAAATTAATCTTGAATGTTTCGTACGATAGAAGTTTTTAATGGTGATGGTTTTTATTTTATCTTATTTTAAAAGTATCTACCATTTCCTTTTGAGATCAAAACGTGTTAAATCAATGAAAGTACCAGATTTAGATAATTTAAGCGTTTTGTTTTCTCATTTTTTATTTTTCGATTTATCATAAACTGAAGCAGTTGATTTTTAAGGAACCTTCGAAGATCCATATTATACGAAATGGATATTCCATTCATATTCTTTGCATAGAAATCTAAGATACTTTTGAGATTTTGTAAAAATATGTACACCAGATAAAAAAAATAATGTTCCTAATTGTTTCTATAAAAATTATTAATTTACTTTAGAAGTGTATTTTACGTGTAACTCATTCCTACTTATCCTTCTTCTTTTGTTAAAACGACGATGCTAAAACTGCCGAACTGGGAAGTAAAAGATAGAAAAAATGGTCGTTTTATGATAAATATGAATAGAGGCTTCATTGCTAGCGTAAGTGTTCCAGTAGGCATCAGCCAGCTTACCCTGATGTGTTAAAGAAATACATGCCAATGAAGTGGCACTTATTGTTCGAATAGCGGAAAGTTACATAATAAAAATAACCATCACAATCTGGAGTATAAAACAAATTTCATGAAATAAGTTCAATGGAAAAATAAAGCATAATAAAAAATATCAAATAACAAAAGAAAAACAGTCAACCAACGACCACTAGTAAAAAAACACAAAGCAAAAGAAAAATATGACGGGAGGCTGTCTTTTTCAAACAGCCGTGATGTTAAAGGCGTAGGACTACTTTACCCGCGTGGTTCTTTTGCTTCTCGAATTTTCTCGGTTTCTCTTTGTTACTAGCGATTCTCTTTTTTTTTGTAACTTCTGTTGTTACCCATTATCTCTAAAATAAGACATAAGTTATGTTTTTAACATATGTAGTTACCGAGATACAGAGGATCTCCCATACACCGTTGTTTGTGGCGTTCTGGCGTGTGAATCAAATTCCTTCTTGAGAACCCAATGGGAGGAACGTAGTTCTACGTTAAAACGGAAGAGAATTAAACAACCACTAAAAATACAAACCAAAAAAGGACACAAAACAAAAGCGGTATGTTTTAAGCCGGTGGTGTAAGAGTACTCCATACCACCCAAATGAAGTGGTGCCAGTTCCTGCCATTCCATTTTTAGCCCATCCATTTAGGCGGTTCATTCACGAGCCAACCATGTCTCGCAAATCAGATCCCCTGCTCCATCAACATCGACACCCGCATTCATATCAAAAACCTCACCTTCTCCGATCCCATTCTAAATGGGGGAGAAAAGGAAATTGGGATGGGTTGGATATCCAATCTTCCGCTCCACGCCTCGTCAATTTTGACGAGTTTCTAAATTAACGACATGGATTGGCGTGTAGTGGTCGGATTTGCGTAGCGTCGAGTGCTCATGATTGACCGGTTTTAAACTATATTGTTGATGCGACCAAATGGGTCCTTTTACCTAGTGGTGGACCTTTTATGGCAATCCTTTAAAGGCTATATCAGATGGGCAGCGTTGCGTTAGAGATTTCCGTGTACACTGGTGTAATGCCACTCGCCAAAAGTTTCTCGTCACGTGACCGTTCAGACACTATGCCAGAAATCGTAGACTGTATTCAATCTTCATAAAAAACAAGCATAAAAAAGACGCTGTTCGGGTCCACTCCGTAAATTTTTCGTGAGAACGTCGGGATAAAATCATAAAACAAGTATTTCGTATTAATATGCAATTTATTTATCAATCTCTTTAATACATTATTTACACAGAGTAGTGTAATGGATACAGAATAGATAAATCACAAACTACCACAGACCCTTGCTACATGCGGTAAACTTGTGATTTATCTATTCTGTAACCATTATACTACTCTGTGTAAATATTGTATTAAAGAGATTGATAAATAAATTGTATATTATTACGAAATACTTGTTTTATGATTTTATCCCGACGTTCTCACGAAATATCTATGGCGCAGACCCGAACTGCGCCTTTCTTATGTTTTATTTAGAGTAGCTTTTGATGGTGCCATCTGTTGACAGTAAATAGAACTATATTTCGCGTATGCGCAGTAAAACATTGTTTACTACAAATGCTCATATTTCCCGTAATATTCAAATTTTTGAATTAAAATTTCAATACAATGTTTCTTTTACGTATTGTTAAGTAGTCTATAAGTTTCTTACAATTCGAAAGAAAACTCTGCATGTTATAACAAAAAAACATGCGGAGTTTGAAACTTTCAATTTAATACCGATTTTTACTTATATTTTGATAAATATTTTTATTGTCTCACCTTGGGTCCTATTAATACTCCTGAAGCTCTTTAAAATCACCAGAATGAACCTCCTAGCTAAACGCGTTTCCCCGCTACACTTATTTATAACCTTACATAAAGCTAATTCGTAACAATCACGCGCATGCGTCTACACTGGTACTATGACGCCACAGGCAAAATAAATACTATGCGACAAACTCTTAATAATGTGATCTATCCGTTATGAGGTCAATCATTCTTTTCGCATTATTAGTCTCGTAGTTATTAGTGATTGAAATATGTCGGTGTTTTTTGCCACACAAGAAAGTTCGACCGACTATCACTGTAACAAGCGGAAAGACGTTTACACGTCAATATACACAATAGTGACTGAAAACTGTCAGCAGCGAAAATTCAAACCAATCGGGGATGACTTTGATGGTGACGTAGTCCGTCTTCCACGATACCGAAATCCTGTCTGACTGATAGTCTCAATACGTCACGTGACAAGAAACTTTTGGCGAGTGGTATTACCCTAGTGTACACGGAAAAAGCTGATGCATCGCTGCCCGTCTGATATAGCCTTAACAATCACCAACTTCTGATCATAACGCACATCGCTAAAACGTGATAAAAAGTGATTGCAATAAAAAATTATTTGTTTTCGCCATGAATTGCTATTCTGCGTCAACGTTTAATTCTGGTTATTTTAACTGTAACTATTTTAATAACACCCAAAAATATCTAACTGTTATCAGCATATTAATTATTGCTTATCCGAAATTCTCGATTTACATTCTTCTTTAAAAATCTAGTAGCTGAATACGGGAATTAAACAGCTTCTTTTGCTTTTTTCTATGCATGTTTTACTTTAAAACTTATTTATTATATTCCGCGAATCGTACAATTCCTTAAATCCATTAATGTAACAAAAATGTAAATTAATTAGTACGTTGCTTTTTCTCATTGTGCCGTTAAAATTGCTAGTTCTGCATCCGCTTAATGAATTCCTCGAAGTTTTCAGAATTTTTCTTACTATTATTAACAGATTTTTCATTTAGAATGATCAAGTAAATTTTAATCTATACTGAAATTTACTCGTAGATACGATTTATAAAAAAAGAAAAATATCATAGGAGCGAAATTTACAAAACTTTTTAACTTTCAAGCATAATAATATTTTCTTTTTTAAGAATTTTTCTCCAAAAGAATATTAATTGAATATTATTTATATTTTCCTCAAAAACTATTAATTGAAATTATTTAAATTTTCTAAGCGTTTATGAAAAACAAAAATTTTTCCTTTCGATTTATAAATTTGTTACCTCTGATTCAGATTTCAAGTCGCTTCCGAAGAAGAAGAGCGAGGCCGCGGTGGCCTAGTGGTAAGGTCTCGGCTTTGGGGCCGGAGGGCTCCAGTCTCGAAACCCGATTCCACCAATGACTCGCTGTGTATGGGGCCTGCTGTACGTAGTGGCCAAACGCCCTCCCGTTGGTGTGGCGTGGAAGCTTGGAGGGGGGTGCCATCTCAGGTGTCGTCCTCGTCATCTGACCGTGGTTCAAAATTGCGAGGTCCGTCCCCAAATAGCCCTCGTGTTGCTTCAAAGCGGGACGTTAATATAACTAAACCGAAGAAGAAATTGAGATCAATTAATTCAAGAAAGATTTTAAATAATAAATAAAGGTTACTAATAAAATCTATAAATTTGTGCAATTAAATTTTATATTTATAAATGTAAGCGAAACATAAAATTGCAGTTTTCAATAGTGCATCATTTTTTTATGTGTGCGTGTGGTTGACAATTTTTTGCTACAAATGCAAACATGTAAAAGTTTCTATACTTAAATTGTTCATATGAAGGAAGTTGGAGAAAAAACAATGTTAAAGAAAAAGCAATTACTCGAAAGTTTGCACAGAATTTTATTATTTCCATCCAATTCTTAATAAGGTTTTAGTTAATTGCGTGTGTGTGTGTGAATATTGTTATCCAATCTTAAACATCGACATACTCAGCATGCTATAAATGTTATTACAGATTTGATTTACGGAGTAAATAAATTTTTATTCCCACTTAAGGGGGCACCTCAAATATGGGGATGAAAAACTGCCGTATAAGTAAGCAGAGTCTCGTTTCCCGGTGGCATATAGTAATGGTGTGGGTCGAGTTAACCCTACCGATGACGGGTCGTACCTCTGTCTGAGGGGTCGTCGCATGAGCTGCTCGTATTTGGGGCGAAAACGCGGGGTCCTCAATGCCTGCTTAATTGTCATGGCGGCCAGAGCAATCATGTTCATTCAGCGCGACAGCTGGACGGGAGTAACTAGTTTATGGTTTTGAAGCAAATTTATACTTCTTCGAACGCGCAAGTAAACTTCACATATTTCCTTACAAGCAAGATGCCTCTCAATCAGCTGATTATCACACCCAATTAAATTTGAACATATAATACGAGTTAACCGTTTTTCTCACGACGACCCAGGTGATCTAAAGCTTAACATGTGTCAGAAGGAAGAAAAATTTCGGAACATAAGTACTACATCCATCTTTTGTGAAAGTTAATGAATAAAAAATACATACGCATAGAAACATAAATATTATGCATAAAAATAAACATTAATATGTAATATATAAAAAACATGCATAAAAATGAATATAATTGTATAATAAATAATAAACATACTCAATAATAATAATAATAATAACCATAATTAAACATAAATAAATCAAGTTTACAGAAGAAATAAGCATAATATAATGAAAAGAAATGAAGATATTTATAAGAAGAGCACATTTAACCTTATACAACAGGATCGAGAAGCAAGCGGTGCATACAAAGGCATCCACAAAGAAAGAGACGAAGACAGTAATACAATTCAGAAAAGAGGAACAGAACCGTGTAAAAAATAAAATTTAGAAAAGTTAAAGAAATAATGATAAATAAATAAATACTATCTATAATATATTTTAGAAAGGAAAATAAATGAATGATAGATATGTCAATGATTGGGTTGAAAGTTTCTTCAAAATGAAGTAACTGATGTGGAAAATCTCTCGAATTTTAAAAATTGCACTTTAATTAAAGGGTAAATTTTTGAACCATTCGAGATAAACTTTTTGAGAGGGATTTCAACCAACATAAAATACATTAAAGGACTTGTCACCTTATGCTCGAAAGGGATAAACCCGACAAGTGTCATGCGCGGAATTACACATACTGAAACTGAAAATGCCTTAACCTTTTGCGGCGCAAGGCAGTAAATTTTTTGAAATATGATGACAAATCATCATGAATTGGTTTAGTTTATTGTCTAGACTTTAGAAACTACAAATTTTTTTTAAAAAACTCACTTCATTCTGAGGGGAGTCATCCCCTTTGGGGTCACACCCTTCATATGAGAACCTCCTTAAATACAGCCACCTTGATACACTCAAAAAATATTGTTGAATCTTACGGAAAATCATAAATTAAAACTTCAAGAATATTGGAGGAAAATTTTCCAGTTAATTTGCTAAAATTGTAAACGTCCAGAACTGAAAAAATTTCTTATCTGAGTTAAGGAATTTTCCTAAACTTTATCTCTAAAAATTCCTATTCCGAAACGAAATTTTATAAGGCTGCTATATATATTCTAAAAGGAGTACTATTAGCCCTTTCCTAAACTCATTATTTTCCATTTATAGTTGAATTTAATGTTAGAGAAGCGAGTGAAATTAGGTGTTCCATCAGCTGGCACACTGCGCCGCAAAAGGGTTAATACTGGTGAAAGAGTAAATTTAATAATAGGCCAGGAAAAGCAGAATTTTTCCTCCGATTAATTCCAAGAAAGCTTGAAACTGTTTTAATCTCTTTATTTAAATGGAAAAAGAATTATTTGAAGTTTACACCAGTTTTCAGCTGGTGCGTTAGATCGGATGCCCTGAATTCCTAGAAATTTACGGACTTTTTTCCGTTTATCGACAATAACTCACAGCAGATACATTTCTAAAATATTTTATCAGTACAGAAGTTAAAGTACATAAAATTCTGCGAATGGTACCTTATTTTCGAAATTAGGTGAAGTAGTACAGGCACAGAGTGAGTTCAAAAAACGTAAAATTTAGCATTTTTAACATAGGTTTTAGATTTTTGACCTCGTTTTCTTATGTAAACTATATCACATAAAAATTACCGATATGGGAATAAAATCCTGAATAAAAAGAAACATTTGAGGATATTAAGCTCATCCCCTTCGAAGGTCAGCTCATAGAAAAATGTGCCTAATAAAGAACTCCAGAAAAGTACTCTTCTTCCTCTGAAATAAAAGAAAAAATTGCACACACCTCAAATAGGCATCATTAAAAAGGTAATATTTTGAATCCTTACAAAAATCCTTTTTCTGTGATAATATATCCGGAAGTTATCGAAGAAATCAACAAAATTTTGATTAATTTTTAATGTAACAAAACTCTAGCCAAAATTTGAAATCAACTCCTCAAATATTCTCATTCCCACTCTCCTAAGTAAATCTGTGCCAAATTTGGTAGATCTAGGTGCAACGGTTTGTCCAGTAAAGCGCCAACAGACAGACACGCATACACACACATTCGCTTTTAGCATTAGTAGAGTTAAAAAACAATATAATTTCTTCCATATTCCAATATCTTTTGCCAGTTTTATACCCTAAATTGACACATGTCTCCTAATTTCTACTGAGAGGAAATCTCGCAAATGGGATTTCCGGCTAAATCGGGCTGAATCTTATAGTCCATTAGTTCTATATATACGCGGACAAATTGCGCTTAAAGTTTTGCTTTCCTTCCAATATTTTGAGAAAGCTATATTTTTGTATCAATCATCCATAAGAATAATCAAAGATAATCAAATATGAACATAAGGCTTCTTTCAAGAAAACAGTTTCTCAGAAAACCAGTTAAAATACATTCCAAATATTAGCCATCAATAGTTAACGATTTTTTTATCATTTCTCCACATGCCTTTTCATTTCTTTTATTATTCGCATGACGGCGATTTAAGATCGAACTTTCCTTCGGAAATGGGTCTAACGCAGGCATTCAACAATTCGATTGTCGTTTGGCCGTCGAGTTAACAGTGGTCGTGGCAGAGCACCATTTCCTTTTGTGTTGCTAGATGTCCAAGTAAAGAAATATTCAGAGAATAATGATAAAATGTGAATCTTTCTGCTGTTCATTCGAGGTTACGTTTTAGATTATTTGTGCGTTTATTGCATTGTAAATCAAACATATCTATATAGAATTCTTAGATTCTCGAACTGAAATAATCCCCTTTTGCAAGAGAAATCGTCCGAATAGTGAAATATATATAGGGAACTTGCCGTTGTATACGTGGCTCCGCACGTGTTGTTTATCTGTTCTATACATATGAAAGAAAAAGAAAAACGCATATGCTTTTATATCGTATAGTTTTCGAGTTTTTCCATGTTTTAGTACCCTCAATCCTAACTAGTAATATCTAATTAATTACTACTCTAAAGCTTTCGAATAAACGACATTTTTGTTCTCACCGTTTGAAGCATATATGTAAAGATTGCTTGGAGGTTTCATTCCAGAACATGCCATGGGAGAAACAAATATGAAAATGGCAGATTTATTTGGCAACGTACACTCATCCGAAATGATAAGTTTGCAATTTGTTGGACAATCCTCTTTTAAGACCTTTGGCTTGTATTGCATATAATAGGACTCTCAGTGTGAGCAAAACCAGAGATAACTGTAACGGAGAATGTGCTATCCGGTCACCATCCAAAAGTCTAATAGCTATTCTTGACGGAGCAAGGGAAAGAGCTATACGACATTTATATTCTATTTCAGCAAAGTTCAAAATAATTGAAAAATGTTGTTTAAGTTACACACGAGACTTTAAGTAAGAAAGGTTCACCGTTCTCTTCAGCAATCGAATTTCCATTACTTCATGCGCTGTTGGCTGATCTTCTGCAAGTCAAGGTTTATTTGTTCCCACCATATCTTGTGAAATATTCACATCGAATTTTGTTATATGTTACAAATCTCTGCTCAAAGAATCATGTGTTGATTTGTAGGCTTAGTAATACACGTTATAACAACTTTTTCCCATTAATTAATAATCATCTTGAATCAACTGCTATTAAAAAGCAACAATTACAAATTTCAGCAACGCTCAAACAAATATTCACTACACAAAATGCAATGTGCTCATGATGGAATGCCAACGAGAATAATTTAGAAAATATTTTAGCTTGAGTTAATATTTTTGTGAAAACATATAAAACATGTGGTTGGTTCAAATTTTGTGATCCGGATTCGCACCTTACTATATTAAAAACCATGATGTCCAAATGATATGACAGTAATGGGTAAGAGGGAAAAATATTCCTGAATTCTATATGCTAAGAAGGTAAAAATAAGCCAAAAATTTCTAGTTAGAAAATGTAAAGCCAAAAGGAAAAGAAAGTGAAATTGACCGGAAAAAGCAAATTTATTTTAACATTACCAAAACAGGTGAAAAATTAAAAAATGAAATAGGTTTAAAATGACAACTAACAAAAACGTTATAAATTGTTTTTAAAATAATTTTGAAAAGTGATTAAAAATCAAATGGGGAGTGGTACGAAAGTGAAGCAGGTGTCGTTGAGAAGTTTTGTCGTGAGTTTACTTTTAAGATGGTTCAAAAATAATTTTTGTGTGATGATACGTCCTGAATTTACTGCGTATAAACGTTAAAAATTACCCTTTTAACTCCTGCTAGAAACTTTTTAGCAGCATAATTAATCTTTCCAAGAGCATGTGTGCCAAATTTCTTTCTAAACAGACATTGCATGTTTTAGCTATAGATTCACAACATAATATTTGGATTTTGAGTTCTAAAGAAATGACAGTATGTGTTAATTGGGAAAAATAATGCCTGAAATATAAATATTAATAAGGTAAAAAAAGAGGCCATAAACCTTTAGTTAAAAAATGCAAAGGTTTCCTTTTTTCTCCGTTGATAGGTTTTAAAAAGTATGATTTTGATGGTTGTGTGAGAACATAGACAATGGAATAAAAATTGAAAAACTTATAAATGAACTATGATCTTATTTAATGAGATAAAGAAAAAAAACCAGTCAATTAAAAGACAGATAAGCATTAAAAATTTAGAAGTGCTAAAATCTGAGACAAAATTAAGGCAAACTATAGAAGAAGTTGTAACGATTTTAAAAAGCAGTGTTTAAATGTAATTTACTACAAGCGCATATTAAAAGCTGCAAAATTCTGCGTGCTAAAGTGAAAATGTCTAAAGAAACCAATTTGACATTGGCAAAAGCACGCGAGTGGCGAATGCGGTTAGGTTTAAGATTGCAACATGCGAAAGAATTCTTACAATTTGTGTTTAAATTAATTTTTTAAATTGATTATAAATGAGAAAAAAGCCATACAGAAATGGAACAGGTGTCACTGAAAAGCTATTTTTTAAATTTTAAGAGAGTGTAAAAATAGTTTTTGTGCGGCGATAATATGTTCCAAAGTTATGGCGGAAAAACGCTAAACCTTTTAACTTCCCTTTAGGTGGAGTTAGAAACTTTTTAATTGCGTATTTAATCCTTCTAGGTGCTAAGGAACTTGTGTGCCAAATTTTGTTCTAATCCATCAAGAGGTGTGGAGGTAGAGGATATAGTTCAAATACACAATCAGACATTGAATTTTAGATATGTAGATTAAGTTTTCTTGTTTTAGTTACATAATTTAATTCAAAATTTTTCCTTAGGTTGCCAAATTGGTTTTTAAAATCTTTTTCTGGTACCTTCCCACTTCATTTCTATCTAAACCGATTATAAAGAATCATAATGATTGTAGACACGAGGACATGAAATGATGTTAATATATATACGAAAGTTACCGAATTTGAACCGGTTTCATAACTTCAATTCCATTAATTAGTTAGGCCGTAAAATAGTCAAATTATGTTGTAACGATTTACACGGGGTATAGGAAATGATTTTTAAGAAAAAGCTCTACGTGGCTTCAGTTAGATAACAAGTTTTAAATTTAGATATTCTCAATTAAATACGTTAACAATGGACTAATAGCCTCTATGCTGTTTTAAACCTTATGCTCAAAATAATCAAAATATGTTATTATTTCCTTTAGAGAGAAAACATGTTAGGCTATAATTTATGATAATAATTTTAAAATAAAGTTAAAGATTTTTTGTCTAAAATTTGCTGAGATTGGGCCACAAACAGTTGCCAAAATTGGACTGTTTAAGCCGATGGGACAATTATCTTGAACTATAGAAATAGCCCAGAAAGCAATTGTAATTAACAGTAGTCTTCATTGTTGAAAGTGCAACGAGCCATAGCAAAAATAAACAATGACAGCACATTGAAGACATAAAATGTCGGTTCAAAATGCACACAAACTCATTTTACGTGGTTTTGTATCAGATGTGAAAAAACAAAAGAAGAAGAATTGATAAAGTGTGTAAATTGTCGCACTTAGGTTCATACCTTGTGTACTGGTTTGAATTCCAGAATCAAAAAATATTTTTGCATTCATTGTGCTTAAAGAAACAGGTGGATCAATTTCGAAAACCATTAGTCCAATCTGGGTATCCAGTTTCCATAACTAGACAGATGACACAATATTTTAAGCTACGTTTTCTAATTTTAAGTGTATTTTATAACAGTTAATTAGATTATTTTGAAGATAAATAAACTTTAAAAAATCTACTACTTGTTTTAATTAAAATTACTTTTCTATCACTGTGCATCAAAAAAATCCAGGTGTTCTAATTTCAGCAACTTTCCCTTAGTTATAGTTCCTTTTGAGAGAGAGTTCTGCATTGATGGTAATTTTCGTAAATATAAAATTTATCATATTATTAAGACAGCACTTGCTTCTGAAAGGAATAATGAAAAAACTTTAAAAAGTTTTATGAATTATTTTTGACTTTTCTTTTTTAAAAATTATAAAAACTTTTCCATTTTTTGAGGGGAACCATTTTTCTAAATTTATTTTCACATTAAATTGATTAAAATATTGTGTGCAAAAAAATAGTTATAAAAATACATAATCAACACCTACCTTTTTTATTAAAATTGTATTAAACGTCTATCTAAGAAATGGCCTGTTAATTACAATTATTATAAAATTATCAGAAAAGTTAAATAATTTCTTCGCACTGCTTTTAATGTCTTATTTTTTCATTCAGAGTATGGATTCCATTCAGAAATCAGAAAATAATCATCAGCATAAATTAACAATTCATTTAAATATATTACTAAGTATTCTGTCACTTTTGTTTTATAATCCACTACAATATTCCCGGCGTACCGGCTTGTCCTCAAAGACGGATAGTAATCTGATAAAATATTAAAAATGAATCAATTTAACATTTTTTATTTAAAATAATTTTTCCCTTTAAGCGACTGACTGTGGAAGTTGTTAATTTATTTATTTATCTATTTATTGAATTAGTAGCGGTAAGAGGAATTACATTCATAATAACTTACTTAAAATTGGAAAAATATCTATCTTCTTATATATTCTTTTAATGAAGTAAAAGAAATTAACAGAAATCTAATGCAGCAGTGTCTTTTTATTTTATCGTAGCTTTCGCCTCATCAAATTTTAAGTGGCAGGCTCCTGTGTATTGAAAGCTTCATACAAAGAATACTGAATGAAATGTTATAGTAAGTTATTTAAGTTTTATCCAATATATTTTGCTTTGGAACTTTCACAAACATCTTTTATCATCTAAAATGGCCCCTGAAGCGTTTTTAGAAAAGTCTTTGATTCCACATTCTATACGGAAATTAAATCGACACAAAAAGAAATCCTAAATGAAGGGAAATTCATTTTTGCTATGCAATTATTTAACTTTTTGATATTGTGAGAAAGTTGAATAGATTCATGTCAAAATCAGAAAAATGTTTTCGCGATTGATTGAAGGAAAAAAATGTTTAAACATTTTTCCATCTTTTCTTGGAGTTTGCTTTCTGATCGATTTATTCAACATCGAGAGAAAAGAATTTCATTCACCAGATTCCAAACAACAGCTGTCTTCAAAATACTAAGCAATAATGTAAAAAGGGAGAAAGATTCTTTTAAAAAAAGACAAGGATGAATAAGAGGAAAATTTAAATTCCGACCTTCACAATGCTTCGTGACATGAAATAAACTCTTCGACAATCTCATTTAAAAATAGAAGCAGGTGTTATAATAATGCATCAGTGAAGAAAAAAATTTGAATTTAATAAATACTGAATGCTAACATATTATTTCCATTGAAAAGAAAATAATATTTAGGGTAAACGGTGAAGAACTTGCGTTAGACGCTTGTTTGAAGTAATGT
>BGPR01002756.1:104982-133542 GCA_013235015.1 Araneus ventricosus | reverse complement strand
CAGAACAATTTGTTAAAAGCAGATACTGACATATAATTTTCAATTAAAAAGAAAATAATATTTAAGAATAAACGGTGAAGAACAGCAATACATGTGCCAAAAAAATAATAAAATATATAGCAGCAATTTTGGCTAAAAGCGGGTGAAGGGGAGAGGTCCCGAAGCTCTCACAAGAAAGTTTGGAAGATTCTCTGCACAACGTTGCCGCTCTTTATTTTTATCACTGTTCTGTAATTTTATGGCCATGAATTTGATTTGGAGGGGGGAAAGGATTATTTTAACACTTAAATTTAAAAATAAAAATATAATATATAATAAATAATAATAATAATAGATAATATAAAATAAAATATAATAAATGTAATTTATATTATATTACTTTCATCTCGTGCTCGCTTTCCTCTTGTACCATGAAGTAGAAGTTTTTCGTACCAATGACCAGCAGTATTCTGTCAACATGCTCGCATTTTTGAATGCAAGCCATGCTCGTTTTTCTTTGCGATTCAGGTGTTTCATAAACGTTGAAGCTTTAAAAAGTTGTCTAATCTGGGGGCCCACGAAAATTCCTTCCTTGATTTTAGCCTCATAAGACGAGGAAATTTAGTTTTCAAAAAGTTAAATCCATCCCATGTCTTATCCATTGCTTTCACAAACTATTTGATCAATCCGAGTTTGATGTGCAAAACAACAACGTTGTACAGTGAATCTTTCAAACTTTATATTTATGTATTAATTTCATTTATTATATATTATATTTTTATTTTTAAATTTAAGTGTTAAAATAATCCTTCCCCCCCTTCAAATCAAATTCACAGCCGTAAAATTCCAGAACAGTGATAAAAATAAAGAGCGGCAACGTTTTATAGTGAATCTTCCAAACTTTCTTGTCAGGGCTTCGGGACCCCTCACCCGCTTTTAGCCAAAATTGTTGCTATATATTTTTAATATTTGGGGTGTTTAGGTGAGGAAAAGGGGGGCTGGAAGCTGGAATATGTAGAAAATAAGTGAAAAAATTGCGAAAACAAACAAGAAAAAACCTGTCATTTTTATTGATTTTTTTTAAATTTAAGGGGACAAATCCCTTCCAAATCTCTCCCCTTGCTACAAATGTTCATATTTTAAAACTTTTCACCTCTGTGGCACCTCGGAAGACATTTAACGGTTAAAATAATCGTTTTCCCCCTCCAAATCAAATTCATGGGCATAAAATTACTGGACAGATATAAAAATGGGGGGGGGGCGTCCCGAGAAAACGGTGGGTGATGGGTCAAAATGGGGGTCATAATAGGATTCAGGGGTCATTTTACGTAAGAAGTTGCAGGAATGCTGTCGGGGCCGATTTTCATGCAGAGCAGTGTAATCAAGTTAAAATATCTTTACTTACATTTGATCTTACATATTTAATTTAAGACTGCATGGAGATCTTAAAATGTCGTACCACAGTGATTATTTCTATTCGACAATTACAGAAATTTGTAGAAGTTTATACATTTAATTTTCAGGAATTTTTCTTATTACTTTTATTAGATAATTACAATAAATAACTAAATGACTCAAGTCCAAAACATAAAAAGTAACAAAGATGCTTTTATGTTTAGAATGCAGTCAGAGTCAGGCATACTCACATTGTAAAAACGTCTGAAAGCAGGATCCATACAGAGCTAAAAAATCCATGCCAGGCATTGTACAGTTAAAAACAAATTAAGTCAGAACTTGCTTTACATCACTTCTTCTATTCATAACCCTTAACTAGTTTTTAATAACACTCCACCGTTCAAAGCAAACTACGATACAAGTCGATTATATTGTACTGTTTTTTCAGGATTTTATAAATAATCTTGAGCCTTTTTAATAAAAAAATAGATATTTATTGAAGATTTCCACATCACAGACATTTTACACAAACACTCACATAACTCACAAAACATTAATTCACATCGAATTTAATCTTAACAACATTCCTTCTTCTTCGTTTATAGGCAAAGTTCGCTCAGCCAGAAAAATCGTTGCCACTCCATTTTTATAATCTTTGGAAAAAAAATGATACCAAACGATTTTTTTAAAGAATTTCCTTTCCGGCCAAACGATATTTTTAAATTAATTTCTTTTATGACCAAACGATTTTTTTTATCTAATTAATTTCTTTTCTTTAAATATTTTAATAATTCTACAAATATATATTTTTTATTCGTTACAAATATTACAATATAATAATAAATTATCATAACACTTAACGAAACAGTGAAAAAGTAGCAATCGTTAAAAATGGAGCAATTATTTCCATATGTTACGCTTTATATTTCAAAATATTCACAGAGGAGATGCTGGGGCAAAGTATATAAATCACATTGCGAAACATTTTAGAAAAACATGCTATGTTTAGGAGTCTTAAAAACGGTTCAATGGAGTATTCACCGGATAATGTTTAGCGTACAGATACGGTTATGAACTCGACGAAATGATTTCTAGTAAAAAAAAATACGGTTGCTTAATATTTTTCTTATATTTACAGTATCAACACCGTGATTTTCAAGAATAAATTGTTAAAAATATCTCAGCATTCGATTCTGAGAGTAATAGGAATTCTTACACAGCAGACCCATGGCTTAGTACCTAGCTGCAAAGTGAAAACGAAGATTATCTTTGAGAGATTTTAAAAGGTACGAATAAGTTTGCTTTGTTTCATATGGTAGTATTCGTTCATTTGGATTGTATTAATAGTTGAAACCTTTCGTGTAAATCTGAATCGTCTATTCCGTTCTCTCTTCTAAAATAAATATGATATTTCTTCCTTCCAAAATAGGCATTTTAAAATATATTTTTGATTGAGATTATGAAGCAGGATAATAACAAAGTAAATGACTCTTTATTCCACAAGACTTTCAACAAAAACACTAGCGTAGCACAGGAAACAAAACTAGATAGCTGTTGTACAAATTTACACTCAGATCACTAATAAATATCATACACAGAGCTTTCAATAGCACTGAAATGTTTTTCAGTTCACCAGCTTACTTGCTGATCAAAGTCCAACAGACCACTCTTGGTCTGAGAGCTTGCTTTTTATACCTTTTCAACAGGAAGTGACATCATTACATAGGAAGTGATGTAATATCTAGAAGGCTCATGAAATTACTGGTCGAAAAACGTCGACAGATCAGGATTTTTCTAGAAAATTCCCTTTGTAGCCAAGATTAGCATGTCAGGTAAACAACTTTACAGCTTTGTAACACTATGAATAGACTAATATTAAACAAACAAGTAAAAATTTACATTTTTGTATATCGAAAGATGACTAAGTTACTTTGTTCTTAAAATGAATGAAATATTTAGCTTCATCAGATGTTTAAAAGAATCATTTAAACCGATGTTTATTCTATATGGAAGACAGTCATTTGTTGAAAGAATAAGGATTTATAACCGTAGCATAATTAGTCTAAATTCTATATCTTAGTAGATGTTTAAATCGGACATGTGAAATTATGAAAACTGTTGACCTTAGATAATATAATATTTGAAATAGGGAAAAGTCTCTAGCATTTCAAAGACAGAAAACTAATATACGTGTTAAAAGTAAGACTTCATTTGAAACAGGACAATAACGTTTACTGTAGAAACTACCAACCGTAAACAACGAACTACTAATGAATGTTGCTTTATCTGACTTTCTCTCTTTAAAAGACCGAGCCACTGATCATTTGTGCAGAATTCCTTAATTAGAACTTCTTCGAAACTTCCCACAACGCTGCATTTTCCCAAATTCTAAAGGCTGTTTTCTAACAACCGAAAACTACGAGCGAAAATTCACGGAGGTGCACAAACTTCCACAATTCAAACAAAACCAGGTGTATAAAATTTAGAGCAGAGAATCGCAGTGTTCGCTTTAACAAATATTCATTATTCTTTCAGAGCCACGCGCTCACGTCATCATAATCTTTTACCTGAAAAGCAGCATTCTTCGTGAACAAATCTCATTCTATTTAATCCCTTATTTTAAACTTAAGGTACCAGTACAGCGGGCATTACAATAAACTATAAATAGCCGCAAGGTTGCAGTTAAAGTTCCACCTTAACCCATTTTCTTCATCGTCGCTAATTAAAATTCCTTTCATCGATCTTCCGCAGAGAGTGGAATTTTTATGAATCGTCTGCTAGAAAAGTAGTGATTGGTTCGGTCTGAAAAGACAGGAATTCGAACAATTTTACTCGAAAATTGATTCCAAGAGATAAATCTACGCCTCAAGCGAAGGAATGAATATTCATTATTCTAACTCGATACTTCAGATTGAAATGGTGGGCGATAAAAAAATACGTATAGTTAGTTGTGTCCGCATTTTTACGATAATGAAAAGTGGTTTGAATTTTAATCTTTTGAACAAAAGTTTGATTGAGTTCCATTGTATCAACTTTCGTTGGAACTTTTCAATTTATATGTTTTCTCTGACTAAAATATATTTAGTTGCTTTCGTTTGATTCGAAACGGAATGAGTGTCTTTTTACTTTGGTTTCATTTATTGTTTATAGATTAATCAATATTTGTTTATAGATCAATTTTTTCATTCTGATATTTCAATTTATGATCATATTCTTTTTTCAGGAAATAAAATGATTAACAACATCATGGAGCTGATTTATGCATTTCTCGAAATAAATAAATAAATTTTACATTTCTTGTCGTGAAATAATTTTTCTGAATTTCAATTAACGCCAGTGTCTTCCCATTAAAGATTTATTGGTATAAGTGAAAAATAATTGTTTCCGCATAGCTGTTAAACTTTTAAATAAAATGTGCTCAAAATTCTCGCTTGTTTTTACTATCCAAGAATACTCGCCTGATTCGACACACAACAAATCACTCTGGCACGCCAAAACAATAAGCTCGAAAATCTGGGAGGAAGGAGTTGGATTGGAACTAAAGGGTCACAGGTTCGAAAGCAGTTTTTATAGAAGATTTATTGTACAGTTGGAGAAGGTGCAAGTTGATTGTGTCTATCTGAGGCAAATGTTAGTGAGTGAGGAGTTAGGAGAATAGTGTGGCTGGTCATCTGGCTACGATTCACAATTACGATGTCCATCCAATGATTAAGTTTCTGTTTTAACGATCATACTTTTTCAAAGTCATGATAAAATCACTCATATACTTTGGTTAAAGTACATTCTACATTCATTTTGTTAGGTCTCTAAACTGTCAGAACAAATTAAATGTGTTTCTTATGTTGAAATATTTATTTCTAACCTTCTTATTGCATCGAACGAAGAAATTTCATACACATGTCAGTAGTAGTCAGCTGTTCTGAATTTTTATGCCTTCTATAATTATACAATACTAGACGCTTTCGTAACTCTATGGGCGGGTTCGCGGCCAGCACCCACTTTGCTCAGCACTGCCCCTGCCACCTCGCTGTTTCGAGACTCTCAGCCACTACTTTTTTCAGTTTTAAATACTGCATGAAGATCAATGGAACAGGTTATAAAACGATAGTAGATTTAATATTCTTTGTAGACATCAGATCCCTTTAAAATTGCAAAATCTTTCAGTAACCCCCATCTAATTGTAATACTTAGTATATCTTAGTATTCGGCATAAAAGTCTTCAGATCCATAAATGCAGAATGAAATCACACTAAATAAATAGTTTCCATCACCTACAATAGGTGTTTTCCAATATATTTGACACGCATTTTGATGGTACGTAGGGATTATTTATGAAAACAAAAAGACATATCAAAATTCAAATATTTATTCAAAAACAACTTCATTCTCTCATTTAACAACTCTGCATTCCATAAAAGTTTTTTCAACAAAAACTAATTTTCTTGTTGCCAATCTGATAAAAATAAATTTAGAATAGGAACAAAATCGTTTGCTTTTGATTTTAAATTAAATATTAACTAAAACAAAGGATAATATTTATAGAGATGTCCTAACAAAATCGACTGCTATTAAACCTAAATTATAGAAATATCTTAACAAAATCGTCTGCTATTAAATCTAAATTAAATTGCAATGAAATGCAACAGAACTGCATACAAATGAAAAATACTATTTTAAACTTACGAAAATAAAGCGGAGCGTTCTGATTCGTTAGTTATTTGGAAGAAGTGACGTAATAAATTGGCGAAATCAGTCCAGTTTTTGAGCTCAGGAACTCCGTACTATTTTGCAATAAATCTCCGTTATTTCCGTTAATATATTCCGTTTATTTTGTAATATCTCTCGAAAATTAAGGGTTCTGGGGACAGAAGACCCTTGATGACATATCTAGATGACATAATCTTGAATATGAAATAAAAAGTGTTGAAATCGGTCGGGTGGTTGTGGCTGGCGTACTGTCTGAAGGTTTTTCCTCTATGGGAGAATGTACGGTGGAGTACTGTTTATTCAATTTCGTTCGAAAATGGAGGATGGCGGGGGTAGGAGACTCTTGATGACATATCTAGATGCCATAATCTTCCGTATGAAATAAAAATTGTCGAAATCGGCCCGGTGTCTGTGGCTTTCGAACTGTCTGAAGTTTTTTCCCCGTAGAGAATGTACAGTGGAGAAGTGTTTTTTCGATTTCGTTCGAAAATGGAGCGTCGTGTGAAGCAGGCGACCCTTTGATGACATATCTAGACGTCATAGCTTTCATATGAAATAACAAAATTCGAAATCGGTCTGGTGGTTGGGGTTAGGGGATTTCTACAAGGTTTTCCCCCATAGACAATGTACAGTGGAGAAGTGTTTTTCTATTTCGTTCGAAAATGGAGGGTTGTGTGAAGCAGGCCAAGTCATAACCTTTCATATGAAATAAAAATTATCAAAATCTGTCCAGTGATTGAGGCTGGCGAACTCTGAGAAGGTTTCTACCAAATTATTTTAAATATATAGATTACAAAGATATTGAGTCTTTTTTGTCATTCAAAAAATAATAATGAAGATATCGAAAGAGAATCATCATGTCTAGAAAGTTACATCATACATAGGCAAAGTTACATTGTTTCTTTACATCACCTCTTCAAATTTCTACATTTTAAGTCAAATGCATTAGAGTTCTGAAATCTTCTGAAGCGAAACTAGCAAATAAGTATTTTCTGTGTTAATTCTTGGCAATGAAAAAATTAATATTTTTCACACAGGAATATATAAATATATATGGTGTGTTCAGAGTTAGTTATTTCTGAAAAAAATTTCCGAAGATGATTAACTGCATTTAAAATAACAGTGAACTTCTAAATGTGCTTTCTGTCCGGTGAATTCAAATTGAATTATGAATTTAAATCATTATTACACAAAAAATATAGCATTTCCACACTACTATGGCAGTGTTAGTGCAAAGTGGACAAAAAATAGACCTGATTAAATTTAATTCTGAAACTTTCATATATTGGAAAAAAAGCACTCATTAATATTACAAACACTGGGATAGAACATAATTTTGTACGTTAATTCATACTTAGAAAGGCTGTTAAAGCAGAAAATTTATAATTTCCTCTTTTTATATTTAATTACCTTATTGTTTTTCAATAATCTTCAAGAAAAAATTTTGAACTATTTATAAAAGTTTTTGTTATTCAACAGTATTTATTTTTGAGTAGAAATAAAAAGAAGAATCATGTAATTTGTTTAACATAAAGTAAAATGTGCAATTCTGGAGAAAATCTATAAAATAAATATATATATTTGGTGAAATAAGCAAATTTTTTCAACAAGCATAGGTTTCAATTAAAAAGAATAATTGAAAATCTGATTTTTCGTTCCTTGGTATCAAAATTTAAAATACAAAAACTTTTAAAAATTAACTTTGTTAGAAATTACCACAATAAATGGAAAAACGATGACAAAAATGATAAAAAAAATGCAAATATATAAACCTAATTATTTTACTAATTTCATGTTCCACAGAATGTCCTTCTCAATTGAAAAAAATGAATTAATAAAACATAATTATATCAGTTTACCAAAATAATCAGGCTAAGTGGGAGATTTAAAAATGTACGTGCTTTAGAAAACATTCTCCACAACAAAAGTTTTGGAAAGCATTAATATTTAAATAACAAAACGTTGTTTATGCATCCTGAAGTTTCCATTTAATGTGAAAATTGAAATCATCGTTGGAAAAAAATTTGTAAGAATGAACGATTTATGCGACAAAACGAACCGTATTTTAAGAACTGTTTTGCAATTTAATTAGCTTTTTCAAGGCTATAACTATTTTGTTTGCCAAGACATATTATTTGCGCATTAAAATTAAGATTTCTTCATATCAGTTAAATATAATCTGATTTTATAATTTATTTTCATCATAAAACTGAATTTTAAAATAAAGATTTTCGCATTCTTTCAAAATTATTTTTTAGGATGCTTGTATCAGAAAGCAAATATTTTTAAATAATTTTTTATGTAATATATTTACTAAAATTTATAATTTTAATAAGGAAACATATTTTTTCGAAATTTTTAATTCATGGTAACAAATACGAAATTTACAAGTGCTATTTGAAAAAATTTTAGTCTTGACAGACGATTATCTATTGTAAACAAAACTTCCGACCAAATCTAGAATGCCAATAAAATTCTAGCTGTATCGGAAATTTGCGAAGCAAGTTAGATTGATTTATTTTTGAACTCAACAGAATTAAAATGATATTGGGAAGTATAAGAAATAGTCATAAAAATAATAACTTTCAATTTAACTCAACTTTAATTTAAGGTCTTCATTTACTGTCTTTTTAATTAATGGCACATAAGTTTTCTTGTTATCTGTTAACGTGTCTGTACGAATAATTCTAAAGAGCATTGAAAAAATAGTTTCAATTTAGATCTTCAAAAAATCAGACAAATTAGATTTTCAAAAAAGTAAAAAATCGACTAGATGCCTTGCCACGTTAATAATAAAGTATTGGAAAAAATAAATCAAATAATTTAAAATATTGTGAATTAAATACTCAATATTGCTTTCAGAACAATTTTCACCAAAATATTTTTTATTAACACTCACATATTTGTATCAGAATTTATTTATTGATCAATTATTTTTTAAAAAATAAATTGTGTTTTTCTTACCTTGAATTTTCTGAAATTATGACTCCAAATTTCCACATATCGAAGGTTTTATTTTAACTAATTATTACAACATTTCTCTCAAGACCGCGTCCAAAATTTACAGCACGTTTTAAGTGTTAAGTGTTTTTCTTTCCTTTACTAACTTAATTTGCAATCGTTTTAACTGTGAATTACATTGTTATTTTTCCGCATTTTAAAGCTAAATGGATTTGTTAAATTTCATTTTCAAATAAGTCTCTTTAATATCTGAATAATGATGCAATTAATTTCTCTTGAAAGAGGTCTTTTAAAACTCAATAAATTGCATGAAATTAAATTCTAAGTACTAGAAATAATGATTAAAATTTGCTCCAGTGTTCAGCAATTTGTACTTTAGGAAATGATTCAATAGATGCTGCTAAAGACGAGTTTAATCATAAAAAGTAATTTATCTACAGAAACCAAGTAACATTTGATAGGCATTCTTTTAACAATTTAATAGAACTTATTATCCAAAAGCAGCCGTTTCGAAGAAAGCGGAATTAATGCATCTAAAGCAGACTACAAATCATAATAAAGGTAAAGTAATGAATTTTAATGAAGTTCCATGTTCCCTTAAATATTAAGAACTTGAATATTCTTCATATTTAAGAACTAAAAATATAAAGAAGCTTGTCATTTTAGCCTTTGCGAAACTAATAAATAACCAAAGATTTTTATGCTTATTGGAAAGCTGATTATCTAGTAAAATTTAAAGATTAATTTTCTAACCATTCATTTGTTTAATACCAAGCATAAGAGAACTATGCAAACGTAGTCGATTCTTGAAAAAATGTTAATATTTCATTTATTTAATGTGTAAATGAAATATTAACATTTAATGAACGTACTGTTACAAAGCTATAAAGTCGTTTCCCTGAGATGCTAATCTTGGCGACAAACTTGGCGATAAATTTGGCTACCTTGGCGACAAATTTGGAGACCATTTTGGCGACTTGGCGGCAAAGTTGGCCACAAAGGGAATTTTCTAGAAGGACCTCAAACTTTCCACCTATTTCTACTGGTTTCATGAACTTTCTAGAGATTACGTCACTTCCTACGTAATGAAGTCACTTCCTGTTGAAAAGTATAAAGGCAAGCTCTCAAGCCAAGAAGAGTCAGTTGGATTTTGATTAGCAAGCAAGCTGGTGAGATAATAAGAAACCTTTGAGCGCTGTATTGAGATTTAATGATAATTCTGTTGTGAATTCTTACTAGTGCTGTTTAATACTTGTGATACGTTTCTTTTCCTAGAATATTTGTAAAATAAAGAGCTTTATTTTTTTAAGTCCTGCTTATTGGATTGCATTCACGTACACCCACAAGACAATTTTGTCACATTAATTTTAGTAATTGGTTGGCTTTTACTAATTACGTTTGTACTTTCATTGTTTCGTGAGAAGATTTTAATTTTAGGAGAATATGTGGTAAGCTAACATTTTATTAAGAAGCGTAAAATCAAGTATTACATTGAAAGTGAACTTTCATGTATTAAAAATGTTTAGTACATCCGTGTTTCACTTTGACGTAAATATATAAAATGATTTCTTTGTTGTGGTCGTTAAATAAGGAACAGGCCGAGTTATTAACCAATTTTTATTTATTATTCATTATTCAACATATTATGAGAGCGGCGGAATATACGTACAGATCGTATCAAAGTTCAAGCCAAAAAGAGAGCAGAAAATCTCTGCATTTTCGCAGATAAGGGATCACATACAGACACGTGAACAAAGTGAAGGGAATATTAGCTATTTTTACTAAATTACGTAAGTATGTTAGGGAAAAGCTGGCGCCAAAAGGACGCCGAATTCGCGATTTTTGTATGCGCGTGGAAGCGATTAAAATATTCTTTTAGTAAAAAATATGCCAAACGAGAGATTTAATGTACCTTCAGCGCGGGAAATAAAACGAAACTGTTTAAGAAAAGTCATTTTGAAATATATTAATATTGTACTAAGATTTTAAAATATATAATATTAGAATTTAAAGAAAAATTAAGTGAGATTATTACATATATGTGTTTGTCACTAAGGATGATATGAAGTTACATTACAATATTTTCTTCAATAATGATTTTAATATACATTATTAGAGCTCTGTAAGGAATTATTAAAGTCTTTATTTATATTCAGTGACAGAAATTTTCCTTCGTCTGCTTCAAACATCAGACGACTGTTGAACTCAATAAAATATTGATACTTCCTGCGTTACAATACAAAGCCTACACCATCATAATTGACACTTTTCATCTGTTTAATGGTTATTTCCAAAACCAAGTCAATCTGAAAAGGAAATACTTATTTCGCCAATACGTTTATTTTAATATCCTGAACCAGAGAGATATATTACAAAAGATATCCTTTCTGAGTTTCTACCATATTTTTATTATCAGTCATTTAATGGCGATTTTCTTCGTAACTTATATGCATCAGCTTTTATACTCTAATTACATCCTTATTTAAGAGATTGTGTTATCATTTATCAACACTTAAAAGAAAAAAAATAAAAATTATAAGAAATCGCTTTGGAAATATCAATTTTAAAGTATCTTAATATACTTGCTTAGTGAAAAATTCTTTGTGCGCTGAGAAAATCTTGGAGATGCGTCAATAGAAGTTAAAGAAAAAGACATCCGACCCTTCATAAGCATCCATCATAGTAAATAAAGGATGTCCAGCAAAAAAACGTAATGGATGACACGCACATAAAAGATGGAATTTTTAGATGGATGGATTAAATTAGAATTCTCTAAATTAATGCAGAAGATACTTTTTTATGCATAGAAGCTAAAAAAAGGGAAGAAAAAAGAAATGATCCTTTTTGCGGCAATATTGGATGATTTTCCTTCATAATATATTTTTAGCAATTATGAGATTCTCAACGCTTTTGAATTTTACCCGAGTACTTTTGGATGGATAATTATTTGTGTATTAATGTCAAAAGCAACTGCTTTGGATTTAATCTAAATAGTTGGTCTGATTTCGTACAGCATAAGGAACAAATTAGAAGAGAATCAAAGCTTCTCTAGAAGAGATGAACCAAAAATTTATTGAAGAGCAGCCATTTCTGTTACAATGGTTATTCAGAAATGTGAACGTATAGTAGACTGCTTTGGTTTTCTAGAAGTCATCTTTAAATGAGAGGTAACTTTGCAAGTTTAAATGCAAAATTCAGTTTCGAAATTATTTGAATTGATTTAATGCTTTAAAAGCTTTTGACGAATCAGTTCAAGCACAAATAATCGTGTTTTAGAATGTATGACGTAAAATGAAGTCATTCATAGATGCATCTATTTGAAGCAAGAATTACATGGAATCCATAAGCATCTCCAATGTTTATCCATTTTTATCTAAATCCAAACGGCAATGCATTCCAAAAAAGCAAATCTGATGAAAAGTTAAGTTTTTCTCAATTAGTTCCAATAAATGAAATTCTTTGAAAGGAAATTCAAAACGAGTCATTTATGGTGGATTTCTGTAGACGCCTCATTTAAGATCCTCTTGCATATAAATTTTGGTAATTTTAAGTATGTTTACAAAGTAACAGGTTTATACAATTTATTTATCATAATAATATCTTTTAAGTGGAATAATTAAAATTCTTATAATTTAAATGAAACCAGCTTTGTAAATACAACATGAACGCCGGTTAGATACAGTGAATATCTCCATAGATAAGCTAGCGATGCAAAAATTGTAATAAAATTTTCGCACTTTAAACTTCAATTTAAACTAATTACTCTGAAAAATTATTAACTTTAGGCGAAACGGTATAACATCAACGATGTCTCAGAAAACGTTATTATTCCTTTGAACTTAATTTGCATTCAATTTGGTTTATAAAGCCAATACCAATTTTCAAAGCCTTAGAAGACAAATTTTCTTCGTTTTCTTGAATTTTCTTGATAAACAGATAATCTGTGCTCATTCATATGCAATTTCGATAATAGTAAATTATGTTTCAAATATACAAATTTATAGAAAATGGCGAATATTAATTCAATACCAGCTGAAAATATTATTGATTGGTTTAACATTCAAATGATTGGTTGGAAAAAACCCATCTGAAATTCCACCTCAGCACAAAAAGTTGAATTATTAAATAACGGGGTATCCTAACACTTTTTATTAAAAATAATTTTGTGACGAAATATAAAGATATCCACTTATAGAATAAGTAATTTTCATTTAAGAAATTAAAGTAAAATCAGTTTATGCAATCATTTTTTAAATGAATCAAATAAAAGCAAAGAAAAAGTTTCAGCGTTAAGGAACAAAGTAATTATTGTCTCAAGTAAGTATCGAAAGCTGATAATTAGTTTTTTTTCTGAGGAAGGGAAACTTTAATCTCCTTTTCTTATAGAATACGTAAAAACAGCCGAATTTTGCCCCTTAATTAATCTCTTAGAAATTTTCAAAAATATTTAATTAATACAATGTCAAATAAAAAATAAATTCGGAGCAAAATCTTTTACATTAAGAAAAAACATAATTATGTCCCTCTTCCAAAACTACAATTTCAAATACATATTCTTCTTTAATATGACATAAATTTAATCTTTTCATTAATGGAAATTGTCACATTCCATTATTTAAAATACACTAATAATAGAATAATAATGATTTACACGCCATTCGAATTATATCATTTGGTCTAATTCAGTTAAACTAATGCTGAGAGAGATGAGCTTCCATCTTCTGGCACTTCAGTTCCAGTTTAAAACGGCAAGCCAAATGTAAACATTAGTGAAAAAATCTCATAAGGTTGTGGAGCTGGAAATCAGTTTTTCGTTCTGTTTTGGTCAATTTCGGAGCGAAAGCAGCCTAATTTTTGTGCACCTTATGAGAAAGTTTATTTCAGAAGTGTGATTGCTCAAAATACAACTTTTTTCAAGGAGAATTTTATAAATAATACAGACAAACATATTTCATAATAATTCGGTCGAACCTCGTTAGTTTGAGCCGCTGTCAAAAGACGAGAAATTCACCTGAGTTGGCACCCCTCTCCAAGTACCATTGCGTACAGGTTTGCTATATTATAGTTATTGAAGTTGTATTATGTTATTTACGTGATTATTAACAATTTACATATTGTTATAATTCTGTATAGGATATATTTAAAAGCATACGATCACCTTCATATTTAGCTTATTCTGCAGCTAATTATTAATAATCAATAGTCAATAGTCAGTTTAGTGCAGATAGTTTAGTTTAGTTATATTAACGTCCCGTGACTAAGCAACACGAGTGCTATTTTGGGTCGAACCTCGTTATTTTGAGCCGCGGTCAGAAGACGAGGAAGACACCTGAGTTGGCACCCCCTCTCCAAACTTCCCCACCACACCAGTTAGCGGCTTTGGGTGAGGGAGTGGACTAGGCTATAAAAAGGAAAAAGAAAATCAACTTTTACTCGTACACTGATGGTAGGTCTTTCATCGAGATCCTCAAGAGCTATAGGTTTAAATCTAAAATAGTAATTTCCATAAAAAATAAATCTTCCTTGACGGAGGGGTTGGTTGAGCTTGCCTGGGTGAAGACTCACGTCGGGATCCCGGGCAATGAGCTCACCGGTCACTTCGCCAAACTGACTAGTGTTGAGGGTGAGGGGGTTGATATCCCTTACCCTTACACCTTTGTCAAATTTACACTTATGAAGAAATTAATAGAAGATTATCAATTTTATTATGGAGCTTATATGAAACAGCTTCTGGGAAATGGATCAGGAGTTTTGTTCCAAGTGTGGATACAAAAATTATAATTAAAAGTAAAATATTTAATTAAAGCTAAAATATTTTATATATCTTTTAACGGACAAGGATCATTTCCCGGCTACCTCAGCATATTCAAAATTTTATCTTCCCCTCCTTGTGAATGCGGGTCACTTGGAGATCCTGACCATTAAATTTTTTTGACTTCTTAATGGTACAGGACCATCACCTAAAAAAGTCCTCTTGTGAAGCCAAGAGTTCGTGGCTTATAAACCCGATGTCGACTGCGGCCAATCACGAAAAAGTTGTGAATTGTTTTATAGTCACTAAGGCGATTTGTGATCGTTTGGGTGGGGTGTGGCTAGTCTACCCCTGTTTTTAATCATACAGTAATACCTCGTTACAACAATACTTGGGGATCAAATAAAAATATTGTTATAGAGGGATGTATCTATATATACAGGAACGCTATAATTACGATATAAAAAATTTTGGCTGTTTTAATATGGACACAACACAACAATATAGATTTTGCAAAAAAAAGCATCACCAGATTGTTAATAATTGTTAAAGCATACAAAAATTTGGAAATTCAGCTATACACGTATGTGGAAACTCATTTATCGAAAAAATCTAATATTTCCGTTTGCTTATTCATTTTTTAAACTGTTAAGTCAACTAACAAGGTCTGCATTGAGTCTAATGAACGAAAATTATAACCATTTGTGGATGAAAGGCTTGAAAAAAATGCCCCTAGGGACTGAACTGATTGAAAAGGTTGTTGGGATGTCAATATTGCGATGGATCTGTATCATCATCATCGTCCTCTTCATCATCATTTTCCATTTCGTCTGCGTTTCGGACACAATATCTTCTCCTATCTATATCTAACTCCTGCAAAAAACATCCACTGTTTAAGATTCCTCCACGTTAATTCCATTCATTTTGCTACTTTTTTCTTCAAGCTCAGTTACAGACTTTTGAAGGCTCAAAACACATTCGTCAGCATCTGAAACATCGCCATTTTTGGAATTTTCGTCATTATCAGTTTGCTTATCCTCCATGAAATATTGTTACAGAGGAAGAAAATGGTGTTGAGATTATTAAAAAAACATTGTTGTACAGGGGTTTATTGCTGTACAAAATATCATTATATTGAGGGGAAATTAACATTATGTTCTATGAAAATCCACCGGGACCGCAATGTTGTATTGTTGTAGAGGGATATATCGTTACATCGGATATTGTTGTAGCGAGAGTTGACTGTATATTGATTTTTACGAAACGTATAGTGTTTGAAGTTTTACGTTAATATAAGATTTTAATTATTTTGAATTGTAATTATATCTTTTAACCTGTGAATTAAAAAAAGTTATTTTGTCTCATGGTCGATTTTATGGCCTTGCCATTTTGAAATTTTAGACATTTGAATTAAAATTTAAGCTTTTAAGATTTTTATAATGGTTTTAATTAAACTGTCTTCAGTTGGACTTTTAACATTGAAAATTTAATGTGTGGCCGATAGGTCTGATTCCCTTTCCTGGTAGGGGACGTCTTGTCATGAGGGAGATGTAGACATGGTTGCTTTACATAGCACATGACAGAAATATCGTTGAATTGGAGGGTTCCCTGCGATAGTAGTGGTTTCTTCTTTGACTTTTACAATATAACATTAATCTACATACCTGGTGCATGCTTGTTTATAGATTTTTTATATTTTTAAGTTTTTAATTGGTTAGTTGTGTGGATGAGTATGAATTAGCTAGTTTAAAATTACAGTAGAACCCCGCTAATCCGAACTAATTGGGACCGGTGCCTGTTCGGATTACAAAAAATTCAGATTTCCCGAAATTCCGATAAAAATAGAAAAGAAAAAGATGTGTGCTAAAAGAAATGTAAGTTATAAGTACTCAGTACTACTATCTCTTGAATTGTTTTATTCAAAAGCAATAGAAAGAGAATATGTCTCCCCTTTTCATTAGAATAATGGATGTGCTCCTGTATGAAGTGACCTTATCTTACGGCGAATTGCATTAGTTTCTTCAATGTGTACAAAATTATGCATGCTGAAAAGGTACTTTTTTGTTTTTAACATGCATATTTAAATCTTTTCAGGTAATCTTTTCATTTTCATATAATTTTCGAAAATAAAATTGGTTCGGATTAACTGGAATTTCGGATTAGCGGGGATCTACTGTATAATCAATCAAGAATTTATTTACCATTTCATTTTGTGTAAATAGTTTGTGTGTTGCTCGGTTTTTTGATTCAATATTGTTTCGTCTGCGTCTGTTTTGAGTGTGATTTTAAGGTTTGCATTTTTATTTATATTTACGGTACATCTCACAAATTGCATTTTGTAGGTGCAGTGTCATAAACAATTAAAATTAAGAATGTATTGTGGTGTTTCTTTCTCCCCATGGTTAATTTCCATTAGTAATTAATTTTCACTTCATATGCTGCTATTAGTATTGCCCTCCTGGTCGGGTGAGATCTTGTAATAAGAAACTTATATATATTCAGATGCATTTAATTTCTACCCATGTTACGGAGTGTGGTGTGTAAATTTGAAAAAAAAAAAATGTATACTAAATCCGCTTGGGGTTTACGTCCTTCTGCTACTACTGGTCAGTTCTCTCTCCCTCCGGCTCTTTAGTGCCTTAAACCCTGTAGGGTAGGCTGGGTCAGGGTGGGTTATGCAGCACCACACCAGTGGGAGGAAGTTTAGCCCTCTACATATGATTTAACGTGCAACAGGCCCACATACATGGCGGATCTTCAGTGGAATCTGGAACCTTCCAGCTTCGAAGTCCAGACCCTACCACTAGGCCAGCGCAGCTAAATAATACAGACAGTGTAACGAACTTTGTAATGTTGTAACATTCATGCAGAACTTCCTTTTAGAATAGTCGTTATGAAGAAAATTAAGTTGCGCGTAAGGTAGGTGAGACAAAGGTGGCCATACTTAAGGTTTGAGGATTTGTCATAATTATCTGGTTAGATGACTGTGGCTGATTTTTTTTTGTAACATTTTACACTTATCTCCTACACATATCAAGTACAATTTTCTTTGTAAAATGAAATTTAATTACTTTTATAATGCAATTTTAAAATTGTAGCTTGTGGGCCACCTTTGGCGCATAGTGTTCCAAAGGTGGCCCATATATTGAAATCACTTTTAAAATGGGAAAAAATTACTCGGAAAACTATTTTTACTTCTAGAAGACTATTACAATGTTCAATACTTTATGCTTATACTTATAGCAATAACTAGGCCAAGAATTAACAAAAGTTTCTTTGAGATTTCGTGAGATTTTTCTTATTGGCAAATAAAACTATAACACCATTCAATAATTAAATAAAAAACTATAACTTTCATTTTTATAAATTTAATAATAAATGGTAATAAATTTTTCAGATATTTAAGTAGAAATTTTGTAAATTACCCTTGCTACATTGATTTCCATATTTGTTTCCTAAGGTGGCTCGACACCTGGGCCACCTTGGGAACATGCATACAGTCGCCATTTGTACGACTTAAAACTATTAATATGATGAATTTATTAGAATTTAAGTAAATGAGGTTAAAGAGAAAGAAATAAGCTTTCAGAAAACGTATCATAACGCAAAGTTCTAAGAATTTAAACACATGTAAATTAAATTATCTTCTTACCTGGAAGTTAGAACGACTACTCCTCAAAAGTGAAATCATTGCATACCATGGAGCCCGATCGAGGTGATCTCTTCAAATTCAGCCACGTGCACTGCAGATACGTGATTTACAATGCAGTAGCACCATGTTGTGATTAAAAATGAAATTAATACTACTTTTGGAGGGGTGGGCTACCTTAGGAACACTGGCCACCTTTGGCTCACCTACCTTATAGAAAAATCAGATTCATGAAAATTCTCATCATGTAAATTAATATTTAGTTAATCGTTATAGTTAATTATGGCCTAAAACCACCTCTCAAAAGCAAGAACGAAGAATCTTAATTCTGCTGCTGTTATAATGTTAAATAAATTTTCAATTATTAGTTTAGTTAGATTACTAGATTTCTTTTGCCAAACGAAATTTTTAATCGAGTCCATAGAATTTTGATTCGGTAAAAGCGTCAGCTATATCCATACTAGTCATGGAATACGTTATTTTGAAAGGTCAGTTTACAAATATTTGCTGTGTGGCATGGAACTCAACCATGTTTCAATATCAATGCTTCATTATATTGGAAATGAACTCTTTCCTAATGTTTCAGTTTCGAATTATATATTCATGTATCTCATTTATGTAATTTGTCGATATTCGTATTCCCATTTAGTTCTCAAGTTCTGCCTCAATTTTCCGATATCAGACAACTTCACATCATATTAACATTAACTGGGTATTTCGCGTTTGGAGTAATGAAATCAACATCATTATATTCCCTAATTCCTTCGATGTGCATTTTGTCATCGATAACAAACACAGAAAAATTATAACCTTATACCTATAAATAACAAACTTTTATTTTTTCCGCTTTCCAATTAGCAACGAGGAATTGTATGGTTTAGACCAGGTTTTAACAATTTGCCTCGAACAGTCCTTATAACAGTATGGGACTCTTTTGAGATCCCGTAATTGGAATGAGTACACTCTAAATCCTTTAACGGGGATCCACTGAGAGCAAGTCTGGTGTCAGCAGTCGCGGTAATTCCAGCTCCAATAACGTATATTAAAGTTGTTGCGATTAAAAAGCTCGTAGTTGGATATCAGATCCGGACGGACGGACCGTCTACCGGCGGTTACTGTTCGTTGCCGCTTGTTCTTTAGCTTATTAGTCTCATTATGGTACATTTTGCTCAAATTTTATAACTTTGCGTTTTATCTAGTTTTCATCTTGTTTTACCATTTTTAACTTACCATTTGATTTGAGAATCTTACCATTTGATTGGCGCAGTTTAGGCAAGAATGTCTCTTGCGCCATTAAGTCTCAATAAATCAACCAACCTAAACTCTACCATGCTATGCACCATTTTCAATTTATATCACAAGATAATTTCCTTCTAAACCCAAACACACACAGTAGAATCTTATTTCATTATTTGCAGTTCTGTGCTTTTTCTTCTTCATATGTCTTCATAACTGTAACCAAGTACGCTTAAAAGTGTAATTGATCAATGCATTCTGGGTAATCATTCAATTTAATGTCATTTTCTGAATTTTATTAAGTTTCATAAAACAATTTAATGCAAGCACAAAAATGAAACCAAAATATATTACAATTATTTAACTATCTTATGCAGTCACATAAGAAACTGGGAAATATCAGAATCCTTCTCATAGTTCCAATACGTCATCAACAGTAGAATCCCGCCGAAACAAGATGAAGCAAAGAGTGTCTCTCTAAACACGATTTCCAGATTGCTACATTCAAATAAAGGAAACTAATAGATATTTCATTTATTTTGTTTATTTATCAGTCACATAAGAAACTGGGAAGTATCAGTATCCTTCTCATAGTTCCAATACGTCATCAACAGTAGAATCCCGCCGAAACAAGATGAAGCAAAGATTGTCTCTCTAAACACGATTTCTAGATTGCTACATTCAAATAAAAGAAACTAATAGGTATTTCCTTTATTTTGTTTATTTATTTTCTATTATCATTATTTTCAAAATGGCTAATTTATTTTTCATGAGCACGGATATGGATAAAGTATATAAAACTCTCCGTCGGTTACCAATAGTCAAATTAAATGCACACTAATATAAAAAATATGCCATAAATTCAATAAAGGAAACAACAGCAATCAAATAGAACATCAGTTTCTATCCGTTCTATAAACACAACATGAAATGAGTCGAAATAGAAAAGTCTTTCAGTTCTAAATGTTAGTATAAAAATGATAGTAAACTATAAAAATCGAAATATCAGTAAAAGCATATAGTTTTATTGAATTGTTTCTGAGAACTCTATGCCAAGGAATAAAAAATTCTTTAAAAACAATATAGAAGCTAGATGTCAAGCTTAATTTATATTTATGCTTTTGGATTCAGAGACAAAAGCTTAGAACTCGAAATTGCTATACTCTAAAAATCTCGTAAGATCTTTCAAATACGAATCATATAAAGCAATTTGTAGCCTATGATTGCGGAAAGATTCAATCACGAATATTGTCGCTAATATCATATATCTTTGTCTCGTAGAAATAGTTTTCAATGCACATCTACTCTTCCCATGGATTTTCTTGGACAGTTTTAGTGCACTCAGAAGATTTATTCTTATCACTGAAATTTCATAAAGAGTAAAAATATTTACAAAATAAAAATAATTATATCTAGCAATGAATCTTTTTATGGATAAAAAAAATTGTATCTTTTTTTTCCAAAAAATATGTTGTTTTGCATTCTTTTTTCAGGATTGATACCTTCTCACCTATGACTAGAAATTATTCATGACTAGAAATTATTCATAACTAGAAATTATTTATGATTAGAAATTATTCATGACTATGAATGACTAGAAATTATTCACGACTAGAAATTATTCATAACTAGAAATTATTTATGATTAGAAATTATTCATGACTATGAATGACCAGAAATTATTCATGACTAGAAATTATTCATGATTAGAAATTATTCATGACTATGAATGACTAGAAATTATTCATGACTAGAAATTATTCATGATTAGAAATTATTCATGACTATGAATGACTAGAAATTATTCATAACTAGAAATTATTCATGATTAGAAATTATTCATGACTATGAATGACTAGAAATTATTCATGACTAGAAATTATTCCCGACCAGAAATTCTTTCAGAAAAATTTATGAATGATTTGTATTTTGCTTCTAAAAGTGGATATCCATGCCACAAAAGCATATTTTTCTTGCAAAATAAACGACGAACAGTTTTAAAATGCTGTCGTACAAAGCTTTTCATCGATAAGAAGGGCAATGTTACTTAGTTCCATTGTAAAAAGAATGCTGATGTATATCAAGTATTTAAGACAAAATTGCATTACATTTTAGCGCAATAACTTAAGTCATATTTTCACAATCGAGTGAATCAATTAGTATTAATGCACACACCCAATCTTTATATGACTTTATTTCAATTAAAAATACATAATAACTATGCCGGGAATTTCAGTGCTCTTCATTTCATACCTATATTTGTAAATTTCAACAATTTTTCCTTAAAAATAATTATTCATCAATGATTCTTTAAATAAAATTTAGATGAGATGGCAACACGCTTATTGCTTTTAATGAATTTCTTGAAACATGTTTAGCTTAAACTGTCATTGAAAAACATTTTCATTATTACAAAAATCGTCCAGTGGGTGCACGTTGAATGCAGTCCAACAAGCTGGGTTATGGACAAAAACGTTTTATTCCACGAATATTCCAGAAAAATGAAGCACAAATAACAAGAAAAACAGCACTTCTACAAATTAGCGACAAACGTAGACAGCAAATCACTAATAATAACAGAAACGGTCCTATCAATAGCGCTCAGCGCCTAACAGCTGATCAGCTCGCACTGTGAACATAACTCTAAAGAGATTAACTCTCGTTTCAGCACCTCGGGAATATATAGCTTTCCGACAAAGAGCAGGGCACATAGAATTCTTTAGAAAAATCTCCATATCTCGGTTTCTAAGGGAAATAGGGCCATAATTCTTGTATTTTCTAGGACCTTCATTTTGTCGCCAAGGTCAGGGGGCATTGGCTGGGCATCCAATAAGAGTCTCTATAAATCTCTCTTTCCTACCGTAAGACTATCGTGGCAGGAGAAACTGTATTACAGATTAGTAACAGAATGCAAATACAATAATGAAAGAATATTCATACAGTAATCATGTCTTAAATCTCAGCGCACATTCATAAAAACTCTATGCCCACCATTAAAGATCCAAATTAAGTGTACTTTCACGTTACATGCGTTGTTAGCAAAAGGGAAAAATTGATATTTTTTATATTTCTGAAATCTATTACAAAAACGGTTGTTACTCGATATCGCTAATAATTTGGTATTATCTGTTAGGTTAAATGAGTGGGAGAGAGACGCAGGTGGAAGAAATAAGACCAGAGATTATCAAACACACATTTATTAACACAGACACAGGACAAAAACATCAAGACAGTAATAAGAGCAGATCACGAAATTCAGCAAGCATCTGGGTATCAACATTATCACGATATGAGAGGTATTTTTAAGGAGAGAGAAGAAAAGAGAAAAAAAATGTAAGATTTTTGAAAAGAAAGTATTTTTCACTCTCATCATGAAAGCTTTAACACAAAAAGAAGATAAGTTTGTGACTTTTAGTTTGTAAGGGAATGTATTTATAAATTTTCTTTATTATTATTATTTTAACTATAGATTAATTATAAATTGGTTGGAATGAGTAGAATAAATAGAGATGGAACATTAAATTCCTAATAAACTTTAGGAAAGAAATATGTCACACGTGTACTTGAAAGTATAGCCATCGGATTAGCTAATGGAGTCTAATTTCCCAAGTGGATCTCTATAATGAAGTTAAAAAAATTCGTGATGAAGTGCATTTTAATCCTATTTGTTGAAATTATAATAAAATTCTTTTGAAAAGCGATGAATTCAAAATGTATTATGAAGTACACAACACAAAATAAAAATTACACATAACTAAATAGCAAAAAACAAAAATAAATGTATAAAAACATTCCTGAAACAAATTAATGTTTCGATTATGCAGTACAATGCAGAACTCTTAAAATGAAATAAGTAGAATTTAAGGAGAAAAAAGACATTAATGCCAAATGATTTAAAGGCATTTTGATCCATTGTGATACAGTTGCTGCTTTAATAAAAGGACAATAATTAATTCATCGTTCATTATGCTTTGTTTTAAAAGTTGCTATCTCTTGCTCAATATACTAAGAAGATATTTTCGAACGATTTAAATTATCTGAAGTATTTTTAAACAATGCATTCTTAATAAAACAGTTTTCAAAACACTTAATAAATTCTTTATCTTATTTATCCTTATTGTAGAATTATTATCTGTAGGCATAACATTCTGGTAGGTTCCATATTTTCTAGTTTTCAAAGATGCTTATCTTGTGTATCTTTTAAAATATATCAGTGATGCTAGCTTCAATAATTATAATTTCAAAGAGTGACAAATGTTTGATATTAATCCTCGTTCAAGAATTCGCATCTTCATTGAAAATTCATTTGATATTTTTTCGAAATTCTGCAGTGAAAAAAATTACATCTGAAGTTAAATATTTTAAGTAATAAAATGCTTTTATATATTCAGCAATTGCGTGTTAATAATCACACTAGAAAATTTTGCTTTAATCATTAATGTAAAGTCAGAGACAATCAGAATTTAATTTTAATTTATTCCTTATTGCTGGATGCAAGCGTTGGCGAACGATAGCAGTTTATGCAAATTCAGCATTGCTGATTGGCGCAGTCGTTTCTCTCGCTTGTATTTAGCTCTCCTCCTCTGCGAAACATTGGTTCAGTTATGTTGTGGTATGCTTACGAGTTGTACTATGCTGAAATGAGTTATCTGTGTGAATCGTATTACCAGTCTGAGTATATGCCTAAGTGGTGCATCGTATTATCATCATGTTTTCAATAAATACGTTTTTCATGAATTGGACTTACAAAGTTTAGGCAAATTCAGCATTGCTGATTGGCGCAGTCGTTTCTCTCGCAAGTATTTAGCTCTCTTCCTCTGCGAAACATTGATTCAGTTATACTGTGGTATGCTTACGAGTTGTACTATGCCGAAATGAGTTATCTATGTGAATCATTTTACCAGTCTGAGTATATGCCTAAGTGGTGTATCGTATTATAATCATGTTTTCAATAAATACGTTTTTAGGAATTGGACTTGTATTCCTTTCCCACGCCTTCACTTATCATTTTGCAAGTTGAATATACATTTCTTAATATATAATTTTAAAGCTATTTCTAGATTTAAAAAAATCATTTGTGAATTTATATATACTAGTAATTCTGTAAACAGTAGACCTCACTTCCTCCCAATAATAGATCTAAAATTTTCTCTTCATGCCAGTCTTTACCCAATTTTGTTATTCATTCCGAAGACAACATCGTTTTCAGGGACACCGGATATCATAAATTGACTCTCGAGGAGGTATCCTTTTTGTCCCCATATATGCACAATATTACGAAGTTGTATTTATAATCGATGTACAATACTACAAACCGAAATTATGGACACATTTTACTTACAAACAAATACAAAAACTTCACAAAAAATACAGGAGCCAGTGCCATAAAACATTCCAGCAATGCAATGAAATTCGAGTGAAATATTATTCATATAAGTCATTAATTTCCCAAGAAATCATAACCTTATCAGTGTCAAAAACAGGTGAAAAAGTAGTATCTTAATAAAATAATGAGATCGATATTTATCACGACAATATGAAAATTGTCGTGACACACAGAACAAACACACAGTATTGAATTCCTTATATATCCATTCTTCTTCTTTTATAAATCCATTCTTCTGATTTAGAAGAAGAGAGAAAGACCCAAGAGACAAGCGATAAATCAGAAATGGAGCCATCTCGATTTTGCCCAATATAATATACCATATTATTGAGATAATTGCTTGCTTATTAAAAACTTAATTTTCATATATATAATTAAATGTGTCTGAAACTATGATTATACATATATGCAACAAAGTAGATGGATTCATACAAGGTGTCGTTTCAATTAGCATACAGCTTTGAATTGAGAGCCTTACTAGATGTATAATAGGAAATTGATTAACGTCACTTTCACCCTTTTTCAATACGTCTTCCAAACATCAATCAATCGTAGACCATATTTTTATTGTTAAAAATTGATATTTATGTGATGAAAAAGCAACACTATTTCCCGGAAAGTTGTCTTCACCATCAAAAAGAACCGACATAAGCCTTGTGCAGGGTGTTTGCACATTTTTAGAACGATTTTTATGGTATTTTAAGAACTATTAAACATATTTTTCGTGTTTGAAATGTTCAGTTTGATATCCCGTATTCTTAACTATCTTCCTACGTCGTATCTTCCTTGACAATAATTATTTTTGTGGTATCGGAGCGGGTATTTTGTTCCATTTATCTTCAAAAGCCTTCCAAAGTCTAGAGAGGGTTGCAAGTCGACGTTTGAATAATGCGGTTTTTAAAAGCCCAAAATTTCAAAAACTCTTGGTGGTACAGAACTATTTCCCAGGAATATCAGTGAAGGTTATAGTCTTAATACCCACTTCATGTTCTATTTTTTCCAGGAAATTAACAGTGGGTTGTGATGTGCGGCATGCTTTGTTTTACTGCAGTTCTACTAATTGATGGCATTGTGGGTAAAGAGATGTTATTTCGTATTCGTAGATTGTAGATGAAATATGCTCCTGATAGTATGTGGAGTTAATCTTAACATTTTTATCCACTCACTTAACTTTTATTTCGTCATTATGTGAAAAATCAGAAACAATCATAATTTCCTTAGAAAAACTTTCTTTAGATTCTTTGAACCATGTTTCAAAATTTTTTTCTACACTTTGATGATAATAAATTGAATTTTTTTTGTAGTCATTTAAATAGACTCAAGCTTCATCTATTGTTACAATTTTTTTTCCATTTTTGTCTGGATAAATTCTTTTTATGAAGAATTCTGTGGCGTGTTCTGCGTTCAGCGATATGAGGTAGAGAAAGACGATGAAAATTGTATTTTTTTGCCTTTATGGAATTCAAATCAGTGTTAATAATTTTGCTTACAGTTGATACTGAGCATTTTAATGATTTTCCAACAAATCTTTGACTTGGGAGATTTTCTTTTAACAATAAAGATTTCATATTTGCAATGTTCGAAAAATTGCGTTTTTTCCTTGTGTACTTATTTGGAGCAATTTTCCCATTTGAAACCAAACTTGGACAATTTTTTCCTTTCTTATTAACAATATTATCTGGTTTTAGGTATCAAAAACCATGGCTTTCACAGAGTCTTTAAATAACTGAACAAGATTAACTCTCTTAGGAAAGAGCAAAAACGTAGACTTCCATCCTTCGCTTCTTTAAAAGCGCCATTTTGCATGTAAACAAAAAGTTAATTTTATAAATGATAACTTATAGCTTCAAAAATGTAATTTTTGTGAAAATAATTTTTTGGAAGGAAATGAATTTTCCATATAGAGAAGCGAAATCGTTCTAAAAATGTGTAAACACCCTCTGTAGAGCACTGGTAAAATAAGAAAATTTGAAAGTTTGATTATGTTCAAGTTGATTTAAAATGATTTTTTTTGTCTGGCCCAGCCTAGTTTGTGTTACTACAGAAAAATCCAACTTTGTAAACGTTCTACATGAAATCCCTTACCCATGTTCTTTGGAATAAAAAAGTTTGTAGCACTATCTCTAAAAAATCAAAAATTATTTCAGTTCAAAGTTGTATGCTAATTAAAACTCGCACTGTATATTTATTCAAAAAATGCTTCCCTCTGCATGTATTTCATTCCAAATTAATTGAAATATATGCAGAAAAACCTTCGTGTTTTGCTGCTAATTCATATAAAACAAGTAGCTACGATTTAAAATTATTTTCCACGTATCAGAAACATATCCGTTTTATAGCGAAGGAACATTTAAAGCATTCAAAAAGTCAATGAAAAATTTACAAGTTTAATTACACCTAATTTATTTTCAACTTTATTTAAACATATCATGAAATACATTTTTATTGATTTTTCATTGTCGACATATCTGTGACTACAGCTTCTTGGAAAAATAGCTCCCTTTTTTCTTTAAATAAGTTATTCACTTTATCCACTGGTCTAAATTTTTATGCCAATGAGAATGCCATAAGTTTTTTAACTTAATAACTGAAGATTAAGAAATTGCAAATAACTTAAGAACTGAATATTTATAAATCCCATATGTACTTTTTAAAGCATATTTTTCAATTCAAGAACTTTTTTCTTTAAGAATTCGGGCCACATCCGACCGAATTCTAGGATGACAATTTACAGTCAACTCACACAATTTCTCCAAATAAAGCATGAAAATATTATTCCAAGAAAAGAGAGACATAAACTGGAATTCTAAAGAGCAAAACAAATATTGATATACTCCGTACAGAGATGAAAGCAAATACATCAACAATTTATATGTTTACACCCTGCGCTTTCAGTTACTTTGCTTGTTTACGACCGAATGTCACTCTCCTAACGGATATCAATATGTCTCAGTCTCAGAAGCTTCAGTTTGGTGACAGAGCCAATATTCTCGAACGGTGTGTTTCGAAAGTGTGTGTCGTGCCACGAAAAGTGTTTTCTTATAAATAGTATTCAAAATATCGGGAACTCACGTTTTTAACTTTACAAGCCAGTTCTTAAGATTTGCGATTTTGTATCAGAGTGCCCTACGGTCTCATAACATACCACAGCTTGATTTTAATAGTTGAAGTTTGATTAAAACAAATTAAACCATTGATTCACTATATACGTGAATTTATAGAGAAATTAGTAACAGGTTTGATGTGATAGGCTGATTGAGACGATGACTTGTTTCAAAACGCTTTGGGACGCATTTATAGAGAGACGCTTACTTCTTTCAAGACCCTTTGGGACGCATTTATAGAGAGACGCTTACTTGTTTCAAGTCGCTTTGGGACGAATTTATAGAGAGATGATTACTTAGTTCAAGACGCTTTGGGACGAATTTATAGAGAGATGATTATTTGTTTCAAGACGCTTTGGGACCCATTTATAGAGAATAGGTAACATTTCTA
>BGPR01002756.1:80462-99982 GCA_013235015.1 Araneus ventricosus | reverse complement strand
TTCAAGACGCTTTGGGACCCATTTATAGAGAATAGGTAACATTTCTAAAGGAATACAAATATTTTGTATGCAAAGGATTGCATAAAATTTTCTGAAAATTTTATATTGTAATTCCTGTAATACAGATAAACGCTTTTAAATTTCGGTATACATTTAAAAAATAATGGTTTAAAAAAAACATTTTCAATGTGTTTTAAGACTATGCAAGGAGCATTTTAAGTTCAATGACATATAAAATATTTTTCTAAAGTTTTCCGTCAACGGACGTAAATACACAGTTCTTAATTATTTTCGTATAAAAGTCGTTCTTGATTATTATATTAAATAGAATCTAAAGAATAAAGTCTCTCATCAGAGTGTCTAGATATATAAAAAAAAGTCTTTGGTGCAATTATAATTAATAGATTGTATATAATTAGATTTCGTTTCTGAGTGGTGTGTTTTTGAAATCCAAGTTATGAAAACTTTTCCCTCAAACCTTTCTTTATTACATTTATATTCAAGCGAATTATTTTCCTGGTTTTCTGTGGATATTAAGTTGTCTACAAACAATTAATCCAAAACCTCCTTAGAATCGCGATCATAATAACAGCTTTAATTCTCACTGGGTGCAACTACGAGAACTAATGACAAGATTAAATAAGCTTAGTATTAAATAATATAATTTACTAATACTATAATTTTATTAGTAAAAAATTATAGTATTTTACTAATACTATAATTTTTACTTCAAGATTAATATTTTCTTGAAATCATACTTGGTATTGCAAAAAGTATGGTTTTCGAAATAGAAACTGCATTTTCAGACAAGTGTTGTACGAAAAGCTATTTCTGATACCAAACATTCCTCTCAAAACAGCTGAACTCATAAAAACAACTATCCAGGAGCAGGATTCGAACCTGCGATCACTCGGTGAATCGGCTAACTACGACCCTTTGGCCAGAGTGATAGCGTCTGCGGCCGATCCTTTTTATTGCGCACTGCTACTTGCGAAGGTCTCACTGTCAGTTAATTCGTTTCGTGAATCCAAAGGCTGTACTTTTACCAGGAGACTCTGGCTTCCACTATCGCTGACTATCTGTCAGACTTTTGCATAGTTAAAATTTATTTGCTATTTTTTGAATAGTTTTCTTTGCATTCATCTAAGATTAATGCCACTCTCGCAGACTATGGAAAGAAGCGCATCCACCAAAGCCAGAGGGCCTTTGAAGCCCGATGCCATAACCATTCGGCCACCCTGGATACATCTAGCGGCATTTATTTATTACTAGCTGTAACCCGCGACTTCGTGCGCGAAGAATTTGAATTATTAAATTTTTTAAATTCACGAATGTAAATGTTTCGTTACATGTTGAAAGGGAAAATTAAAAGTTTTGACGGTTGATAATACATTATTGGACGACTAACAGGAGTGTTTGCTGTTATAGTTAGGTAATTTTTTTTATCTATGCTAACACACTTTTGTATGCTACGTTTTTTGCACGGATGTAGAGGTTTTGTGGTCTGGACACACGTGAACACGCCACATATGTTGCTTATGGGAAAAATATGGTTTTTCAAATGTACGCCTGTCCCTTTGAGTGTCTGGCCCTGAGCCTACCTTTTGAAATTGGATGGCAAATCCTTCGGTATTATCGGAATGCGTGAAATTAAAACACTCTCACGACCTTTGGACCTAGGTATGCAATTTGTAACCGTGCGCAGTCTCGGTACATCGAGGTTACGTATCAATAGTACTGGCACACCGACTTTTAATCTCAGCTTGTCGGAAGGTACCCCTGACAATTCTAAGGAGTTCAAGAACTCTACAGGATATGATGTTACTTGTAACATATATTTTTTTTTATTTATCTGATTTAAACTTTCATTAATCAGTGCCGAAATTACTAATTCAACAACCATTCTCTATTCCTCATATATTCTCCGTTATTGTAAATTACATCATTGTACTCAATGGTATCATCAGGCCCTTATAATCTGTGTACCATCCATCATGCTATCTGTCATCCACTTCTACCATTTAAAAGAATACATAAAACAAAATACTATATCGTCGCATATTTTCCTTTAGTTATATTAAACTTTAGTTTCTAAATTTTAATCTAAAAACTCTTGCAGCTATATTATATCTATCAATAGATTTCTGTCCCGGCGTCAATTTATCGACAGCTTCTTGAATAAAATCTGATATGGAGAAGTATAAATCACTAAAATTAAATAGACTGCAAACTCGGAAAATGAAAATCAAGCGTCGAGTTGAGTAATTACATTTATTATTCCATTAATAAATTATTTGTTTATTTTCTCTGAAAGATCACATAATCGAGACTTTCTTTATGATCACGTGATGTTTGACATTCAAAATAAGTTATTCCACGTGTAGTTTGGCCGTGAAAGCGTAACAAACAGACACACACACTTTCTCATTTAATATATTATTAAGCATTTATTATTTCTTCGGAAACACAGGTAAAAATGACAGGGGATATGAACTGCAGTGATTTTTTAATCTAATTAAATAAGCTTTAGAATTCTTTAAGAACCAATGAAAACATTGCAAACGATATTTGAAAACAAATAAACAGAAAAAATAATGGCAAAGTAATTACACCGTTGCCTAGCAACTCATCAGTATCAATTCTAGTACGTTTTTTTAAATTTTGAAAAATTAATACAAATTGAAAGAAAAATGTCACAGATATAAAATTGATGTCATTAAAAAGGTAAAATTCTGAACTTTAAGATGGTATAAAAATAATTTTCAGGGGATAATTTGCTCCGAACTTACAGCGGAAAAACGGTTTCGGTTACTTTTTAATTAACTGACTGTTTAATTAACTTTAGCGCTTTAAAAAGTTGACAGTAATCTTACGCTAGTCTTAATTAATAAGTGTTCAAAGTTTGGTTGAAATCAGTGCCGTAGTTTAGGAGGAGATGTGGAACATAGATACAAACATATATACAAACATACAAATCCACAATGACTTTTATTTATATTAAGACTATAGGCATTTACATGCATTGATATGAATGCCATTTAACTCTTTAATCCCGAGGCGACTTTTTTCTTCTAGCTCCTCTAAAGTCGGGCTAGTTTGGTAGGATAAGACATGAATTGGACTCTCCCAACCTGCGTGGTCATTTACCCCATCACCCCACCCTCTGCTGTAACCTTCCCTGAAGGTATACATTTACTATAGACATTTACATGCATTGGTATGAATGCCATTTAACTCTTTAATCGCGAGGCGACTTTTTTCTTCTAGCTTCTTTAAAGCCGGGGGTTTTGGAAGGATAAGACATGATTTGGACTCTCCCAACCTGCGTGGTCATTTACCCCATCACCCCCCTTCTGTAACCTTCCTTTAAGGCCCACGAAAATGGGCTGTGGTGGAAAGGATAATTGAAACCCCTACCGCGCTTATCTCCTAAGCGGTCTCAGAAACTTCCCTCCTCTCTAAAGAATCCAATCGCCTTAGATCGGCTTCGTCGTCGTTAAGAAATTTTTAGACCGCCCCGGACAGCCTCGCTAGGTATGAGAGGGTTTACTCATGTATTTAGTAGTGGAGGAATAAAATTAGAAATATATATAAATTCATACAGTGGTATTACTATGCATTACATATTTAAACATTATTCGTCTTTCTATGGAACCGTTGTACCTGACTTTGTACAGGGTGTCTCAAAAGGTAATTGAAACCTTAAGGATAGGCAAGGCACACAGAAACAAGTCATTTTTAAAATAAAATATGGGATCGCAAACGTCAAGGGAGATTTCGACAGGGAGCTGTTTGTTAGATTATTAAGTAAAATGAAATGATGCACCAGATAAAGTGTTCAGCATAGTTTAGTGGAATTCAAATTTACAACAGCACAAAACAGTTGCATGAATAACAACATGCGAAGCTGGTATGGTTTCAGACGGCAATTCCTTTGAACACTTACTTTAACCCGAGCGAACGCTAAGACGCGCGGGGGTCATAGAATGACCCCAAACTAAAATTCAACCTTGCGCAGTTAAAAATATTATATTTTTAGTTGGAAAAATAATGCTTTTGACTTTTAGACATTAAGAATACAATGCTTAACACAAATAAAATGTATTATATTATTACCCACTAATAAAATGTAAATGCTTGCATCGTTTTAATACATGATGTGTTTTATTTTGCCTTTTTACAACATTTTAGATTTTTATGCGTTTTGATTTTCCGTGTTCTTTTGTAATCGGCCATTTTTTAATGTCTTTTATAGGTTTTAATTTTTGTACTCTGTTTTTGGCGACATGTTTGAATTTATTTTTATCTTAAGTGTTGCAATGTATTTTTATCTCAAGTGTGTATTTACGTTTTAAACTTTTAAACTCCTGGTGTGTTTTTAGAAGACTCGGTACTTGCATGTTTTGACTTTTTAACCCTTGCCTTTTGGAAATGGTCTTTTAATTTTCTAAAAAAGACTTTTAGTATCATAGTGTGTTTTAGTGCTTTTGTGATTATGTGTTTTCGTTTTTAATTATTTATACGTTTGGAAAAGTTTTATGATTTTGTGTATTCTCTGTGTTCAACTTTTTCTTTTCTAGTGCATTTTTTGTGTTTACTCTTTGTGGCTTTTGTTCTTTGTGTGTTTGTTGTTGTGTTTATAGCACTCTGTAAATGGAATTTTCTCTGTAGTGTGCTTTTCTTTAAATAAATAAAGCATGGATTTCTAGAGGTTCATTTTAGCGCATCTCTTTCACGTAAAAAGTGTGGAGCGTGTTTCTGGATAAATGTATTTGTTCACACTACAATTAAATGTACCATGTTATCGTTGATGAATACTCACAGGCGCAACTCTTCACAGGACTTGTCGCATCTTTTACTGGTAGTTTTTCTCCAGGTAAGCGCGACACAATATTATGACAACGAATATTTTGCCTAAATATTGTTTTTCTCCACTCCATGCCCTCTTTTGATGAAAACAATTTCAAGTTATTCACTTCTTCATTTCCAGAATCTCCGTCCGATTCCGTATCATGTTCGCAGAAACTTTCATCATCTGAAAAATCTCTTCTAAAACATCCTCAGGTTCATTCTCAAAGTCTGTATCTTCATCAGTTTCAACTTCAGCAAGAAGTTTACGTAAACGCTCCATTTCTCTTTCGTATGGAGTCAGCATTGTGAGAAATAGTCAAATACTTCAATTAGGCAAAGGAAATGACGAGCTGACGTAGCAGCTACGTATAATAACTAGTCCGTTGAACAAACGGAAAGACGTGCGGGGTCATTTAATAACCCCAGTAACTGACCAACGTGTATTAGGGGAAGAAAAATTCCGGAAATACTTTCTAAACACTCAGAAAAGGCAGAGGGAGCACTAACTCAGCTACTGATAAGAAAGGAATAAATAGGTGGCTAGTTTTCTTGGAATCTGAGTTTTCCGGGGGCTTGGGGTCATAAAATGACCCCCGCGCGTCCTCCCGGGTTAAGTACTCCAAAGGTTTGGTGTTGATATTGCGTGCTAATGCCACTGTATCTGTCATGCTTCGTACGACTTCTTTTGTTATAATCTATGAAACCGTGTTGCTGCGCTATTGTGAATTTGTACTTTATTAAAGTTTTATGACTTTAATAGCCGCCTTCGGCGACCAGCTTGAACTCCGGAAATAAAAGTTCAACTGAATCTCTTATGCATAATTTTATATTTATGGTTCCCTTAATGAAGTAGTTTTAAATTTCAAATTACAATAGATATTTAAACCGCGTTCTCTCTTTTCCCAGCCTTGCACTTGCTCTGTTTCTTCTCTACATTAACGTAAAATACGCATTTGATTTCAGCATTAAATTGGCCAGCACGTTTTACGTCCAGCATCCTGCTAATTGGCTTAAAACAAACCGATAAAAAGAATTAAAGCGCAGCAACGACAATCTTTCAGTATACTGGATTATTTCATTATATACTTACTAGCTTGAGGTCTTAATTTGCATATTTTACAAAAAAATTTATCAAATAAAAGAAGAAAGTAAAATGCAGTTAGAATTCGACAAAACATCGTACGGCAACTTAATTGATATCGTTGAAGAAGTAATTTTTAAAATTTTCAGCTGGTGTAAAAATAATTTTTGTGCTGTAATATTTTCGGAAGTATTGAAAGAAAAACGCCAACATTTAGCTTAATTTAATTAAAATTTCAAAGAAAACTGCTCCGAGGTGCACATTCCTACCCTCTAAAGTATGTTTGTGCCAAATTTCGTTGCGCTAGGTCTAGTGGTCTGCCCTGTAGAGCGCTAACACGCACACACATTCTCGTTTATTATTAGTAGAGATTTATAAAAATGTATCCTTTGAAGGTTTGTAATTAAGATACATAATTAAACTAAACCAATAACAAACCAAATACAATAATATAAGTTCCAGTACATGAGAAATTAGTCGATATAGTACTGTTAATAGTATAATTTTTATATCAATCCTTTTCAGTCACGAATACCAGATTCTCCATCGTTTGAAATTTTCTGCTACCAGAACAAAAATATTTCTTACCTTTTTTAACTCATTTGTTCTTCTGGATATATTAAATAACATTAAATCCTTTCACTTCGATAATAAGTTGTGTGAGAATTGTTTGAAAGAAGGTTTTTCGTTGCTGTATTTACTTTCTCGTTCAACAAATTTGAGAAAGCAATTCGTAAGATTTTGTTTGGATTCTCCTAGAGGAGTAAAGCAAATGAAATAATATGTTTATCTTGCAAAAAAGGTATTATGATATATTTATCGTGAGGTTTGATATATTCATCGTATTATTTTTTATATTATATGTGAGAAAAGTGTTTGAAACATTATGCCCATGTACCAGAAATAAAAAGTTTGATCAGTTCTGTTATGTTCGGTTTAAATATGTAATCCTGCAATTAAGTATATAAATATTGTTTTTAATAATTTTGCGTGTTTTAAAAGGGGAGTTGGAACCCTATGTCCTAAAATGTTAAATTGGCCACTTCGATGCACCTTTTCTTAAAATATGTTATAGATTCATGTTTGAAATTTTTTAAACAAGTAAAGTAGGTTTTAATCATTATAATAAAATTATTTTAAGAAAAATTTCAAAAATTTATTTTTTGCAAATTTATTTGTGTCTAAACAAAAAAAAATTTAATTGGCCAATTTGATGTACCTCTTCTTAAAATCTGTTACAGATACATGTTTGAAATTTTTTATAGCAGTAAAGTACACCTTTCTCATTATACAGAAATGATCTTCTGGTTAATATTTAATTTCTTATAAATTTGCAAAATATTTAATTAAACATATTGGAATTTTACCCTATTTTGACACAAAATAATTGTAAAAAACAACCTTTTGAATTTCTTTCAAAAACGCTCATTTCAGTCTAATGAGAAAGGTGTTCTTTACTTGTATAAAAAGTTTCAAACATGTATCTATAGCAGATTTTGAGGAAAGGTTCTTCGAATCCGGCCAATTTCACATTTTTAGTTTTGACACAAAAATATTGTGAAAATTAAATTTTGATTTTTAAAAAAATCAGTTCTGTATAATGAGAAAGATGTACTTAACTTGTATGAAAAATTTCAAACATGAATCTATATCAGATTTTGAGAAAAGGTACATCATAGTAACAAGGTTAGTGTTAACGGACATAGGGTTCCAACTCCCCTTACATTCTTTATTCTGAAATTAGCTGTCAAATTTGTATTTTCTAAATATTCTGGCTTTCTATTTCTGCCTCTTTAAGAATCGTATGTAAAATTAACGTTTTATATAGAAATAAAACATCATTAATTAACCAACTAATCAAGCCACAAATGACAAATACGTCTAGAGGAATAAAACTGAATATTTCACTATCATCATATGAAATTAATTTTAGTTGATATTTTATCATAAATCATTTTAAGGAAAACTGTTTAGGTAGTATAAAAAATTTTCTTTTAATCATTCTGAATAAGAAGGAATCTCCCAAATGTACATATTGGAACTCCTACAGGACTCTTTACCCTAACGAATAAAGTGATAACATAATTCCGTTAAGTATCTAAAGCTAAAAATAGAAAAAGTATCTAAAAAAGACAAAAACAACAATAATAGAAGCAATTTATTTGGGAAGTTTTAATTGTGATATAGGTAAAAATACAAGAATATTAACAAAAAAACGAATGAAAGAGAACAAGGAAGTAGAAGAATGTGGTGGATGATGTCATCAGAGGCCTTCATCCATGCAGATTCAAAATTATAATAGGTTGTCTGCCGAGAAAAAACGACTAAGGTCTAAATTTGAATTTTCCTCTAAGGCCTGAACCTATTCCTGAACAATATTGTTAATATTATTGTATTTTTACCTCTATCACAATTAAAACTTCCCTTAATTTGTATTTTCATCGAAAGCTAAATATTTTCTCGATTCCTTTATCCTCACCCAGGGATGGGATAACTGTGTCCTTAAAGCCTCATGTTGCTTTCTTGCGTTTCTTATGTGGCCTTACCAGTTATTTACAATTTCCATTCAAATATATAATTGTCTGTAATATAATAATAATTACAGAACAATAATCTTCAAGATTCTGCTCTTGCGGCCTTTTGCTCAACTGCTGAAATTTAATGAGGCATTTCAGTGCATAAAAGGTTCCCCTGGCATAACTAGTAGATAGATGATTTCTGTTCATATTAATTTGAATATTTATTTTCTAATGATTTTCAGTTTAATTAAAGATGCTGTCAAGATAAATTCTGACTATTTAAGATCTAGATAAAGTTATTGCTTTTTTTAAATATTAAGCAGAAATATGGGTAGTAGCTCTCATTTTAAACACAAAATATTGCAATCATTTTTGCATTGGTTATGACATTTCATTTATGCATTGGTTATGACATTTCATTTTTGCATTGGTTATGACATTTCATTTATGCATTGGTTATGACATTTCATTTTTGCATTGGTTATGACATTTCATTTATGCAGATAACGGTAAGCGTGAAATCGTAAATGATTTGTCACACATCCTATCTCAAACTTTCACTTTGACTGTTTGAGAACATATTTCCCAAGTGGATTTTTATAAATTTAAAATAGCGAAAGAAGCGACACGGCTTGAAAGAATCGACTATTTCATTAGTAAATCTTGTCTCCAGATAAAAGATGATGGTAAAATAAAAATCCTTACAAGATGGCAAGAAAAGATGGGAGAGTTCGAAGAATGGCAAATGGACTACAAGATTCTTTGACAAAGTAAATTTAAATAGGGTCATGGGAAATTTCTATGAAAATCAGATTTATACAGCCCATGGAGTCTTTGGAACTTATCAGGAGAGGTTCTTTCACAAAAACCCAATTTGTGACTGTGGTGAAGAAATTGGATCTGTGGAACATTTAATAATGAGATGCAAACGTTGGGCAAGTTATGGGTTAAGTTGGCCCAAAAATTGGGCTACTCTTGATATTCTTAAACTTATGCGAATAGCATCTTGCAAGAAGGACGCGGCAAAAATAATTAAACTGCAACTTGCCTCCATTTTGAGAGACCTGGACACTAATTAACTTTTACACTTATGTTTTTGAAAATTTTTGTAATTTTGTGTATAGCTATTAAGTTACCTGGACGTAATATGATGTAATACTATTTCATTGTAAAGGGATACAACACCAACACTCAACAGACAGTAGATTTTGTGTATTCGAATGTCGACAAGTGGCCTCCTGCGCTATGTAATGAAGGGTCTGCTTTTCGCCAGCCGATTGTTAATCCCACCCTTCGGCTTCGGCCAGGGCGGGGTAGACTTTGCTTCTATACAAGGTGTCCACGCTAATAGGAACCCTACGGCTGATTTCTAAACCATTAGATACAAGTATACACTTCCAATTAGAAAAATGCTTTGAATGACGTAAGGAATTATGTTTTATCTTGTTTGAGTCAATAAACGTATCGCTCAAAAAATAACGAAGCCTAAATTTTTATACAACCCCCCCCCCCATTTGTCATTTTCAGCAAAATATTCTTGACACACTAAGATTTTAATCAAAAACGCTCCACTTTTTACGACTAAAACTGACAGAGTTATGAAGCTTTGAATTTCATTATTTTACGCCAATCATCGGAGGCCTCGAACATGAACCACCCGTTCTTGACGTGGTCTACAAAAAGTGATATTCAAAGTATCGTAAGTCGGTTTGTTTCAGTCTTAAAATAGTGGTACTTTTTTTGTTTAAAATGTTAGTATGTCAAGTAGTGGCGGCTCGTCAGCTCAGAAACAAGCAGTGCTGCAAAAGTTTTATAGACCTAAATTGTAGGAAATTTTGTGCTGATTATTTTTGCATGTAATGATATTATACTAAAATTGATAATTTTTGAGTTATGAGCAAAGAACTGGAGAAAACTTTTTTATATTTTTTGGCTATAACTAAACTCCCAACAAAAATTATTGGTGGCAAACCTCAGAATCGTAATCAGCACCCGAATAAATATAAAGAAGCAAAAAATTCCTCCAGAATTGGATTTAAAAAAACAACTTCACTGCAGAGAAAAAGTGAAAAAGAGCCAAATGACGAAGTCGCGTCAAATGAGAGCTGAAAAATTGCATCTCAAATGAATGCAATTTCAGGCAGAGAAAGGGTTGCTTTTCTCCCGCTTCGCGTTACTCTTTGTGTTAATATCGGATCCGTAGGAGGGAAAAAATTAGCAGAATTTCTAAACACTGTTGAACTTTCAACAGCGTTTAGAAATTCTGATAATTTTTTGCAAGATAAAAATTTATTTTTATCATAATTTTATTCATCACATTATGAGCCGCCATCTCATTAGTACAGATGAAGCGAATTGGCTGATATTAATTACGATTCATATAATGTGATGAATAAAGTTATATAAAAAAATAAGTTTTTATTTTACAAAAAAATAGAATTACTAAACGCTATTGAAAGTTCAATAAATATCCATGCGTATAAACGATATTATTCGTTATAAAATATTTAAATGGTTTTAAAAAAACGTTCAGCGTGGGAATCGATAGGGCGATCCAGCAATTACGGAGCTCTGAAGCTAACCAATATACCGCCGTCGTCTCAAACTAGCTTGTAGCGAACTGATTGATATTCTATCCGCTAAAGTTTTCGATCGATTTTTCTCAAAAATTACTAAATTATAGAACTTGTGGTTTGCGTGTTGTATTGCCCTAAGGCACTACTACAAATATACAAAATTTGAAAAAAATCGGTAACCCATGTATCTGGTGTTCCCCTTGTGAGGCAGAAAAATCTGCGAATTTATGAAAGGGGTGAAACGACGTATAACCGAAATTTTGCATCGTATAAACGAAGTACTTTACCATTACAACGAATAAGAATGAATCGGGACTCTGATGGAACGACGTATTACTAATATAATAGCCCAGATCCTCCGGTAACGCTCTGACGTCACCAAAAATAAAACTCGCGCCATAGCACTGCGAAACGTTAAACAGCATTATTTCATTGTTAGAGAACCTAAATTTCAGTCATTTTAAATTTAAAAGAGTCATTGTCGCTCTAATTTCACATTTAATAGCTCTAAAATAGTGAAATAAAATTTAATAGAAAGTAGTAAATTACGTCAGTGGTATATCATGCCCGTGATATAGTTTGAATGCCACGATGCATCTAATTATTTGGTGCAATCGTGATGATATAATTGGATAATATTGTTTGTCAACGTTAAAATTTACACAAAGACATCGGAAGTACAAGTAAAATTGTTCAACAACAAAAAATACTTCACACGGAATGTTGTTCACAAAGAGGTTTTTTTGAATAAAGAAATATGTAAATAATATGTAGGTAAAAAACATTTCCTGTCATAAAACATATGTTTATTTTATTTGTTTTCAATCAATGTTAAACATTTCTCTCGCATATATATCTATTTAAACACGTCAGATTTGACGGGAAATCTCTCGAATGAAGAGACAACTAGCACCCGTCAAACCATGACGGGTGATTTTCTAGTAAAAGAGAAACGTATAAACGGTGCTTTAATGTATATCTTAAATTACTCACATATAGACAAGATTTAGATCCCGCCGTAGCCGAAACCACACGGGAAGGAGATGAGCCACCATGAAGTAGCCCATCTAGCAAGAAGGCCCCATAGGAAATCACAGACATCCAATTGGGCAAAAACCGAGTACCATCAGTTCATATAAAGGTTCTCGGAGTGTCAAACAGAAAAATGTCAAATGCAGTAAAACTAAAGATCTACTCTGACCAGAGTTGCCGGTTCAAAATAGCAAAATAAGGCCGAACCTTCTTAAAAATAAGGCCAAATTTGACATATTGATTGAAAACTTCATTTACTATTAGAAAAGCAGCTATCCTTCATGAAAACGAATCCCACATGATAGGCATATGTTCAATGTTCTATTATTAAACTAAAATTTACGTGAAAGCAATTTAAAACATCCTTGTTCTATTCAGGAGCTATTTCATTTGACATCTCATTATATATTATTTAAGAAGTGTAATATCAAAAATTTATTAAAAAATAATAGAATAAGTAATTAAAAAATTTTCTAAAAGTCATTAACGAAAATAAAGCCAAAAAAGGCCAAAAATGAAAATGCCTAAGGTCAAGGGCTTTGAAAAAAGGCCAAATTTCCATAATTTGGCCTGAAGAAGGCCAATATGGCAACCCTGATTCTGACTCACCCAATTACTACTGTGTGTCCGCCACGAGAACTCTCGCCGCCAAATTGTCTAGTTTACGGCGGTCGCTATAGAAACAGGTTATTGCAGGAATAATCCATTTCTAGAAGGTAGAAGTTCATTCAAATTTATTCCGCCGCAAACTGGCGCCAAGAATAAAAAACTCCGACTTCCGTTGGATTCGTCCTATTTAAAATGGATCTTCCCTAGCATAACCAGTTGCTATAGCGACCGCCGTAAACTAGACAATTTGGCTGCGACAGTTCTCGTGGCGGACAGGCAGTAAAGGGTTATCAACGTCACAGACTTCCTCACTACTCCGGTCACTAACCACTTGCTATAGTGACCGCCGTAAACTAGACAATTTGACTGCGTCAGTTCTCGTGGCAGACAGGCAGTAAAGGGTTATCAACCTCACAGACTTCCTCTAAAAGGGAATTTAGACAAAACAAGCCAAAAGAATAACTTATGAAATGTGAAAAGAAAATGTACAACAGAACAAAAAAATAAGAAGGATAAAAATAATACTCCTATACATGCATCAACATTGATTCATTGAGAAACGTGTAAATCATTCTAAAAATGTTTGATTCGAAAGATAAACATAAATTAACTTTTGCGCGTTCCCATTAAACCCGATTGCTTACCAAGACTTAAAAATTAAAAAAAACACATACATTTTGTAGCATGAATGATTTTTGAATTAAACAGAGGAAACATCCTTTTCTGATGAAATACACTTCATACAAGTAACAACATAGTATCTGTAGTGATCACACACTGTAGCCGATAAAATTACCAAGAATTATGGTTACTTCTTCAGAAGTTTTGATTAAACAAATATATCTCATCACTTGTGTCAACAAGTTCTAAACTTCAGAGAAGTTCTTGAATGTGTAAATATCACAGATCACGACATTAAAGAATCTTAATAATTCCTCTGCTTTCTAGTTCACGAATCTTCGAAGGTGAACACCAATGGAAGATACAAATATTTATCTTTAGCATGACACCAATGAACATCAATATAAGTTGCCAAAATCCCTCAGGCATGAATCTAATTAAGAGCGGGTATCTTTTTGAAGTACCGAATCTTTGAGGACAAATATTTTCAGAACAAGAAACACATGGTTTGATTTGGCATAAGACGCAGTAGAGTTAATTGACTGGTGAATTTTGAAACATGTTATCCAATTAACTTCATTGATCTGCTTAATCTTACCAGAAGATGACGCTGTACAAAATCTCTAAGCTGATTGGCTTATCAATAACAGAACGGATATTAATTGGATGATGGAGATTACATCCATGTAGGATGCCAAATATAGGAAATTTAAGCGGCTTTTGTCAATTCCCTTGATGTTTTGTTTCCTTGTTTATTTGTTAGCTCTTTAGAGTGATTTGAAATAAACTTAATTTGATCTTTTATTTCTTAGTTTAGTGTTTCTCAACCATTCGGTATTTGCGACCCAATTTTCAATCATAAATTTCACCCCTTCATACAATATGTATATGTATTATTGTATACATTTTAATGTATGCCAGTGACGAATCCAGAATTCAGGCCGAGGTGGGGGCCTGAGGTCAAAAAATTTTTGCATCGTCGTGACGAATGTCAAACCTCATGGTAAACCAAGACACTTTAACTTTATAGACGTCACTCACTTGACAATAAGAATCATATAAAGAACACTACAATACTTTAGATAATTCAATAAAGAAATACAATGAAATAACTAGACAAAAAATGCCTTCGACCCCGTCAACGGTACAAGTACAAGTGGAATGACTAGAAAAGTGGGAACATTTTCGAGCCTGTTAAGCCAGAAAGCAGTGTTGTTACGTTCTTATTATTTTTTTAAAAAAAGGGAAAATTAAGAACAAACAGTAGTATTATTTAAAATAAAATCAAGAATTCTGGTTTAGCTCTGGAGGGGCTGCAGCCCGATAGCCACCCCCCTGGATTCGCCACTGATGCATACAATAATAATGTATTTTTGGTATTCTGGCGCTAAAGGTACACTACGACCTTTATTACAAACCTTACAAATTACCAAGAAGTAAATTTATTGACATTTTGCAGCACGGATCCGCTGCATTCACAAAACCAGAATTGCTCTCTCTTATTATCACTTATTCTGTATTGCTATGTCCTACGTCCACCATATCGGACATTGTCGCGGCTTTGCGAGAAGTCCATAGAGGGGAATCACTAATAATTATTAAACTTGTTCTTATTTTAGTATTGATAAGTTAATTATTAAATACATCGTGCAGTGCTCATACAATCCTATTTATAAGTGTATTATATCAGTGTAAATGTGTATTTTATTTTTTATTATGTCAGAATGTATTTTATTTTAATTTCCTTTCAGTAAAATAAACAGTTTTTTAATTATTTTTTTTTCTATATGCTCGCGTGCTCCATTCAGTGTTATCACACCCCCACCAGGGGGCGCGCCTCACAGGTTGAGAATCGCTGTCTTAGTTTACAGTTTTCATTATTTTTGTATTATTTTAAGATGAAATCGCTATTTTAAAAATATGCTACAAGAACGAATTATCATAAGAATAACTTAATGTTATTGTAAAGCAACGGATTCGAAAAACCTTCGCGCTTTTGCGCATGCGCCGGGCGGAGTTATTTTCATCAAAATAGGGGGAAAGAGAAGAATGGAAGGGTGATGTTTACATTTTACTGAGCGTGATCTAACAAAGAGTTTCGCAAATGCGCTCATATGACTCATTGCCTGACACCTCTTTCCGGGTGTAAAATCGTCCAAAAGAGGTAGTTTCGGAATCCGTGGTCAGACTGCACTTAAATTATTCCTTTCTTAGAAAAAAACATTTAATTATGTTCTTCAAGAGGAGATTTTGCTCCTATTTGTGTTTTCTAGAATTATGAGAAATATTCAAAGAAGTTAGCATCGATTAACAAGATCTTTTAATCCTAATAACATACAGTACTGACTTGTAGAACATTCCTATTTTTTAATCATCAGAAATAAAAAGTAAACGGTAACAGAAACAGTGTGGTAAATCATCGTGTCAATATCATCAATAATTTTCAAAACATTGAGAATGTTTTTAATAATATAACTTTTCTACCCTAATTTTTTGTTAGTATCTGATTTATGGAAATGGTGACTAAATAAATTGCTTCAATAACAAAATGATTCTAATTTATAACTAAAAATATTCTCATTTCATTTAGTGATATTTAATTTTATGAACAAAACTCAATGAGTTATTGTTGGAATAAATGTTTTATTTTTGTGACATCATAAAAAGAAATTGTTAAATTAATACAAATTTCCAAAGCAGTGAACTTATTACAAATTAATACAGACGCAAAATATATAGTAAACCTATAACGAATAAGAAACACACAGATCATTACGTTCATATAAAATCGCCGAAACTTAAGAGCAAAAAAAAATTATACACGCAGTTTTATTTTTAAATCTACAACACCATTCCAGAAGAATAAAAAGAACAATAGAAAATAAAAGTTAGAAATATCATCACGACTTCATGCTAACATAATGCATTTTGCAATCGAGAATTTCAAATTTATTGCCTGCATGATCCCGTGAAATGGGAATTATACCCAAGAAGCAAAATGCTATAAATTCCGAAGTTTCTATTTCCTAAATGACTTTTTGGCAACATTTAAGCGAACAGACGATACCTTCAGCGAGGTAATAATACATTTTAGGTTCTCCCCACTTTCTGATATAGATATGTCAGTGCAAGAAAAGTGCATGCTTAACTTTTATGTCTTGTTTGATGAAAATTCGATAAATCGATATTCGAATTCAAATTTTCAAATATCTGTTCCTATCTATTTGATGACAACTTTTTATTTATAAGCATTTTTTTATGTTTGAATGTAAGTTGCACTAGACGGTGATAGTTGTAATGCTTGCAATTTATTTTGATTTTGAGTGGATATTTATGCTATGCGATGAGATGCTTTAAAATTTTGATATGCTTTTTGAGGGAATGAAATTTAAATTTCCTCCCTTCTTAGCATAAATGTTATTAAAAGTATATAGTTTAACAAAGTGTATATTATAGCTTTGCAGCATCATTTTATAAATGTCATATGACCCGGCATTTATAATGCATGGCCCGGCGTTGCACGGGCAATCTTGAATAATGGGAAATTCCCGGGCGGAGAGAAGTGAGATCACGTGAGGCCTGGGATCCGTAATTTTTCATATGCCCGGCTCCGTTTTTTTTTCAACAAATATTGTCACTTACTTTCCCCAACAAATGTAAATATTCTTTCAAATCTGGTCTTTTTATTACTAATTTTCATAGGCCCGCCTCCGGTTTATTTTTTTACGCATATTGTCGCTAACGTAAACTTTACGTTTCCCCCAAAACGTAAAAAAACCTTTGAATCCTATATTGTTTAATTAAAAGTTTTAAATCCAACCTTTTAATTACCTTATAGTTAATAAACCAGCGTTTCTCGGAATCCAAATTTTTTCATATGCCCGCCTCTGTTTTTTTCCCTACAAATATTGTCTCTGAGCTTCCCCAACAAACGTAAATCTGTTTTGAATCCTCTCTTGTAGGATTAAAACTTTCAGTTCTAGCCTTTTTACTACCTTAAAGCAGTTTGGTTTGAATGAAAACGCTGGAATTCTTATGCTTATAAATTAAAATAGATTAGCATGATATTTGTTTTGAAAAAGAAAAAATAAAACGAAATAAAAAACAGAAACGATAAACGATTTAATAGTACACCAAACTGATAAATTAAAAACCAGAAACGTATATTTTCGTCTTGCCCGTATTTGAATAATAATGAAAAAAACTCGGATAAAAATGAATAAATATTTTCCCGCAACAAACGTAAATGTTGCGAAACACCGTACGACAAAAAAAAGAAAGAAAAATGCGGGAAAATAATTTTTTCCCGATGTTTATAAATAAAAACTCCAAAACGCGGAAACTCCCTAAAAAAGAAAAAAAAACCTTTTATACAAACCAGATGTAAGAACAACCGATGTGACAGATAGTTATAGGAGCTGTCGATAGATGGCAGCACTGGGGAATCAATCAATATTAAGTTTTTAATTAATATCTTTTTAACTAATTACAATTTTGGAATTTAAATAGTCGAAATGGATTCCTTGGATTATTTTTCATCTTTTGGCACTTACGGCTAGTTTCAGAATTCATTGGTTCGTGAGAAGATAGAAGGACATACGTCGCTTGACGTTCGAATTTTAATATATAAGATAAGCCAAGTTCTCAGTATTTTTAAATCCAAATAAATCCTAAGTCAGATATAAAATTATAAATTAACATTAGAAATATGCGGGAGTGGTTCCCCCTATATTTTCTCGTGTACTCTTTAACAAAGGTGTCAGGACCGACCCCCGTATAAAAATTGCGGACCTACGGAAAGGTCCGGAAAGTCACGAGAATTTGGATTATTTATATTACCCTCGTAAACAGCGCCAACACGTAAAGACAACAAAATAAGCGGAAATAAAATACGCTAAGCAGGCACCTATACACAATATGGCCTTGCGTCATAGAAGGATGAAAAAACCGAATATGCAATTTCAATGCCTTTTTTTAACCGAATGAAACGAAAATTGGGAAAAGATCTACAATTAGGGTTAGAAGACTTCATAGCAATGTCTATTTATCTAAGTCATTGCGTTCAGGAGTTATCGTGTTCACATTCATGCGAATATGCAGATCGACGGACAATCAACTCTTCGACGGATTTGGTCCAAAATTTGATACGGACCTACATTCCTGATGATAAAACTGAGTACCAAATTTTATACATCAAGCTCTTTAAGATTTTGAGTTATCACGTTGAAACGAACACGGACAGACAGACAAACAGACTTCTCCAAATTTTCCCCAAATTTGATAGAAACCTACAAATTTCGTGTAAAAATCTCATACCAAATTCCATCCGTCGAACTCGGATAGCGACAAATATTATCTTTAGAAACAATAAAGAAGAGTAATAACAATTACAATTTTTTTTATCTTTAAAATTAATGACATATAAATATTCGAAATGGACTCTCTGCCTTCTTTTCTTTTTATTTCAACTTTCAAAAGATTTCATCAACGAAAATTTTTAATACAATTTTATTATCTTCCATATTTTATTAAGACTTAAATGTGCTATTATTACATAGTGGTAAAAATACTTATTGTCTTGCTACATTAACACTATTTATTTCATCTCCAATATTTTTATTCACAATTTAAACTTAAATTAGAAATGAACGATATATTTTTATACATTTTATACTTTTTTTAAATGCACTTATCTTTTTTGTTTCAACATTTTTCTTAATATTACTACTTGAATTTTTATTTCACTTTGGAAAAGAGGCCATTAAAAATACAGAACAATTTGATTTCAAAAAAAATTTTCAAAACACATAAAACTTTTTCAGCTGGAAGAACAATTTTAAAGATATAAAATAGTTAGACGCAGCTAAAAGTGCAATTTTCGAAACGAAAAAAAATTATCTGTCAGCATATATTTTTTTATTTCCACATAGTTTTTTAGAAGTTCCTATTAGAGTCATGGGATTTAGAATATTATGTACAAACAACAAAAAAGGAAATTTAATGCTTTTTGTTGAAAAAAAATCTTGCTTCTTTAACAAAAGCAATCTAATAAAAGCATTTTACTAGAATAATTTATAGCCGAAAGCTTTCTGTACATCTGAGTTTTTTTTCCTTGACATGAATAACGGTAGTATTCATTAAACGTAATTATATAGCAAATAAAATGAATCACTTCACGAAAAGGTTTCTTTATACTGAAAGTATTTGAGCGTTATTCATATTTTCTGCTCT
>BGPR01002756.1:60862-80452 GCA_013235015.1 Araneus ventricosus | reverse complement strand
ATTTAATTTTTTGGTTTCTAAGTTAAGAATAATACTGAAAATACGCCCAGATTAAGTAAATATACAGCTTGAAATGCTTTTAAAAAACTTTCAAACTTTCTAACTTTCCAAACTTTCACTCATTCAATTTTTTGGTTTCTAAGTTAAGAATAATACTGAAAATATGCTCAGATTACGTAAATATACAGCTTCACAAAACAGTGAAGAATTTTTCTAATTCAGAAATATTAAAAAAAAATTGGAAATGCTTTTATATTCAATAAAGCTGTTTAAGTAAAATTTAAACAGTGATATTTTTTTCAAATTAGTCAATTAAAAGTGATGTTAACTAACTTATCATTCTACGTAAATTTCGAATCAATTTCAATTCAACGCATTGCATATCGTATTAAGAAAATTAAAGTCTCCCAAAGCATTTTTTGGATAATCATAGGAGAATTTCGAAATAAATCTATAAATGTGTCTCGAGCTTCTATTAGGAATGGTTAGTTGATCACGTAAAAAGTAGAAAGACAATAAGCAGAAATAATCTGTTTAATGAAATTACCATTATTTGAAAGACTGAAATCTCATATTACAAATCCATGAGTACATCCACTCATGCTACACTATCTGATCAAAACCATCCGGATATTTTCGCATTTTCACAGTTTTTAGAATTTCTCCCGAAAGGCTGGACTGACTGCCCTTGAGCTTCGACCATGTAAAGAATAGATTCTAACTCACATTTTACAGTGAAGATTCGGTCCTGAAGGAAAATAGGAAAATGAATGAAGGCAAAATATTTTCGACTCATCCCGTTTCAAAGAAAGCTTATACCGAGATGAAACCTTCATCAATGGTCATGTATGATGTGCATTATTTTTACATGCATTTTCGTAAACACAGCAGAAATATTCGGGAAGGTATAAAGGTTTTCTTAAAAACTCATAAATTTGTACATGTTTATAACGTGCAGAGTTTTCCATTAAATTGTACTAAACATACAAAAAATAGACAATTTGGTTGAAAAGCATTGTGTAAAAATATGGAATTAAAACGTTGAATATTAGAGAAAATATGAGTATTTGTATTAAATAATTTTTTATAACGCATCCCCTAGACATAGCGTAATTTTTCTGTCATAACTTCAAAGCCAGATATAAAGGGCAAAGCATGTAACAATTCCAGTCAGATATCATTACGATTTAGAAAGATATCAGCATTGCAGTGAGCAGAATTTTTGCTTCCTTCTAAGAGAAACAAAACGATGAAGATTCTTCCACAAATGGATATTTTTTAAACTTGAATTTCCGAATAGTAATAGTAGACCTGCAATTTACATTATGAATTTTATTTGTAAGTTTTCCTGGGTATTCAAAAATATTTAATCTTTATTAAATACTACAAAATTATACAAAAATGTATGCTTAAAAATATCCATTTATGGGAAAACCCTCATCGTTTGTTTCTCTTAGAGAGAAGCAAAAATTCTGCTCACTGCAATGCTGATATCTTTTTAAATCGTAATGATTTTTTACTAGAATTTTTGCATACTTTGCCCTTTATATCTGACTTTGAAGTTATGAAAGAAAAAATACGCTATGTCTCGGGGATGCGCAATAAGAAAATTATTTACTACAACTATTCATATTTTCTCTAATATTCAACGTTTTTATTCCAAATTTTTACGAAATGCTTTTCAACCAAATTGTCACTTTTTTGTAAGTTTAGTAAAATTTAATGGAAAACTCTGCATGTTATAAACAAAAAACATGCGTAAAAATTTATGAGTTTTTAAGAAAACCTTTAAATCTTCCCGAATATTTCTGCTGTGTTCACAAAAATGCATGTACATATTATGCACATCAAGCATAACCACTGATGAAAGTTTCATCTCGTTAGAAGCTTCCTTTGAAACGTGATGAGTCGAAATTTTTTTGTCTTTATCCCTTTTTGGTGGTCCCCTAATTACCCTCAGGACCGAATCGTCACTGTTAGTTAACTTGTGAGTTAGAGTCTTTTCTTTATATGCTACAAGTTCAAGGGCATTCAGTTTAGCCTTGCAGTAGAAATTCTATAAAATGTTAAAATCTGAAAGTGTCCGGGTAGTTTTGATCAGATAGTGTATTTGATCAATTTCAAATCTAACCGAAATGTATAATTTTTTATTTCGTCTAAAAATAAAAAAAAACTTATCTTACCTTCTTCAAATTGTTTTATAAACACATAATTTAAAATCAATGACAAAATATATGTCTACATTTGGTATATCTTCTGATGCCTCAATTCACATAACAAAATATCAGTAACAGATAACAAAGTAAAACAGTAAAGTTCATAATAATAAAATAAACAGAATATGGAGAAGATTTGAATGGAAAAAGTATTAAAAATACTTAAAAGAATTTGTGTGGCAGTTACTTTTCCCCATGCGCGGAAAAGATCAGAGGTAAATATTCAAATGCTGAAAAGTTTTAATTTCACAAAAAAGAATTCGAAATCTAACAAATTAATAAAAGCTGGTGTTTCAACAGAAACTGTAATTTCCTTTCTTCTTCACTGTTAAAAGTGAAAAGCTGTATCTAACGGAACCTAAGTAATAAACATTAGGAGAAATTTTATATTGTCTTGTGTGAAGCCGTGGAAAAAAGTATAACGTCGGCAAAAAATGGCAATTTATGCAATTAAGGCAAATTGCTGCAATTTTTCAAACTATGGAAATTTTTCACGACTTAAAATAAGGCTACCAAATAATAAATTAAAATATAATTGTGAAAAACTCTGATAGTTTGTGGATTGTGTAAAAATTATCAAAATTGGCGGATGGCCGTGAAAAAAAGTATTAAGTCGTCTGTTGATTGCAACAGCTGAAAGAATAAATAAACTGATAAAGCATTTCTCTCTGGCTCTAGAAACAAAAACAAGTTTTTGGGTACAGAATTGTTAATTTTACTGTATTCTAATACCATGCCGAGAGGATGATATTTACCACAAACAGGACAAGGCAATATGCCGGCTTTTAAAGATGCTGGTGACAGTATAGCTGAAATTGCACGAAGAATCGGCATATCGAAGGTTGTAGTTAACCACTTTCCCATTAATCTGTGGCACGAAACAGCAAACAGGAAGGCCAAAGATAATTTCTTCAAGGCAAGCGAAGCAGATCCAGAGAGACTAAAGCAAAAAAGAATGTCTTCCTCGCAATTTAAAGATGAGATGCAGTTGTCATGTACCAGCCGAACAATAAGAAACTAGCCGTTGCCAGCAGCTGGCTCCTTTCAAACTGCGCATGCTCAGGGACTTGGAAAGATTCCTGCCCTCGCATTGCAAGCGTGTTCCGGGAAAAAGATTTTTAACTTAAGAAAAATCCGTGGCTTAGTTTTCAGCAAAGCGAGTCCGTCGTAGCTTCGCTTTTTAATTGAGAAACGAAACACACAAAATTGCTTGTATAATGATGTTTTCGTTCTCATAATAATTTCATCTCGTTGTAATTATTTATTTAATTAAATTGAATTAATTTGGAAGGATCCAGATGTCGGCAACCGCTTTTTAATAAGAAGCGCTCTGCATAGAAGTCCTAATTTTGTGTACAAGAAGTTAAAAGGAAAATCTCCACCTTTCTAAGCTGCATATTGATTCAAGTTTAAATTTTGCTCGGAAGCATTTAGCGGCTGGTACCGATTGGAATAATGCGGTGTTTTCGGAAGAAAAAAAAAGTTTAATTTAGATGGACCTGACGGATTTAAGTTTTACTTGTATGATCTTCATAAAGAACAAACTTTTTTTCAAAACGCCAATTAGAAGGGGGATCAGTAATGGGTTGGACCGCATTTGCATGCGGTGGTGCAAATGAAATTGCTTTTGACGAAAACAAAATGAATTCAGTATATCAAAGATATAAATATTAATATTGGGAATTTTTAATTGTGGAAGAGTTAAAAATGCAAAAATATATACAACAATAAAAAGTAAGAATCCGGCGGATGACTTCATCAGAGGCCATTCTTCCGTGCAGATTCAAAACTATAATAGGTTTTCTGTGGAGGAAAAAGACTTAAGGTCTGAATTTAATATCCTCTAAGGCCTGTACCTATTCCGGAATATATTGGAAAGAAAAACATTTATCCACAAAGAAGAAATTAAAAACAGTCTTTTAAAGAAAGTATGAAAAGAAGGGCTTAAGGGTATGAAAGAAGGGTTCTGAAGTGGGACAAAAGAAAGAACGCCATTACAAAGTAAGCTTAGCAAGTAGGTGCGCGCACATATCTCCATTTACTGAGGGATACACTGACTAAAAACTTGATAATTTTTTTGTAGATTTTTCATGAAAAATTTTTAAGGTTTTTATTATGTTTTTAATATTTTAAAATTTTTTTATTGTTTTTGTGCATTTTTATAATTTTTATTTACATTTTTTTTTGTCGTATTATTGTAAAAAAATCAGAGAAGTTCGCAGGTGAGCCCTTAAAAATGTTAGAAAGTGTGGAGTGAGTACCAAAGCCACTTCCAGTGCAATGAAGAAATTGAGAGGTAAAAAATTAATTAAAACTTGAGAGATTAAAAAATACTTTAATTCTTAATTAGAAAGTAATGTACTGGGTAGCCGTTTAGCTTTAAATTAATAGATAAATACATTGCGGAATAGGTTCAGGCCTTAGAGGATTCCGCATTTTTTTACCTCCCTTTAGTCTTAAAATAATATTTTCAATATGTTGCCATTCTATCTGCATGTATAGGAAAACAGAAGATATAAAACTGAACGAACTAGAAGAATGAAATCTGGCGTGTTAAATCGAGATGAAATTCCACCCTTCGAAGAGAAGAGTTTCAACACATATTAGATAATAAAATATATTATTTAATAAAATTTAATAAGAAATATCAAATTTTGGAATTTACCTCACAAATATTCATCTGTATATTTTACACTAGCCGACACTTCAATTAATTAAAAGTTTTTAAACTTTTCTCGCAGCACGCATTGTCACTCAAGCTTTCTGAAATTTATAAAGTTGAACAACTGCTTCACAGTTTTACCTGCAATAAGATAAATGAGATGTAAAAGTTGAAAAGAGTAGGAATTAGAAAATGAATTTTTCTGTGAATTAATTCCGAAACTCCAAGAAGTGATTTAAAACACATCTAGCACTAATGCATTCAAATTCGAACTTAACGCAAACAATAAGCATTATTTTAGCGAGATAAAATTTTTGTGTTTTATGGGTTTAGACGAAAGTTGAAACCATGTAAGCATTCAAGCATTTGCTGAAATGAATAAAATGCAAACTGCTTTTCATTATCGTAAAAATGCAGAGCCAACTACAAATACTTTTTCTCCCACTATTTCAATCTGAAGTATCGAGTTGAAATAATGAATATTCATGCTTTCGTTGGAGGCGTAAAGTTATCTCTTGAAACCAATTTTCGCGTAAAATTGCTCGAATTCCTATCTTTTCAGAATTCACCAATCTCTTCGAGCAGACGATTCATAAAAATTCCACTCGCTGTGAAAGATCGATGAAAGGAATTTTAATTAGCAGACGATGAAGAAAAGGGTGAAGGTGGAACTTTAACTGCAACCGTGTTTCTATTTATAGTTCATTATCGTGCCCGTTGTGCTAGATTCTTAAGGTTAGACTAAAGGACCAAAGAGAATGAGATTTGTTCCTGAAGAATGCTGCTTTTCAGGTAAAAGATTATGATGACGGCGCGCATGTTGCACGGAAAGAATAATGAATATTTGTAAAAGCAAGCTTTGTGTGCCAGAAACTAAATTTTATACACCTGGTTTTGTTTAGGTTGCGAAATGCTGAGCACCTACGCGAAAATGCGTTCACACTTTTCTATTGTCAGCAAATATCCCTCAGAATAGTCTCAGGACCTACAATTCTATAGAAAGCTTCGAACAGTTTCTAATTAACGAAAGTTGCACAAATGAGTAGTGGTTCTATCTGAGTTTGTCTTTGAAAGAGAAGGTCTCAGATAAAGCAACTTTACTGACTTGTTCGCTGTCTGTATTGGCTACTTTAAGTAGTAATAGTTTTTGTTTTATTTCAAATGAGAAAAATTTCGTTGTTATTTAAATCTATGGAAAGACATTGAAAAGGTCCTGAGGTGAAATGGCAATTGCTTTCGTGCATTTCAAATGTAAAACTGTCTGAGAATTAAAACTTTCAGAATTTCAAAATTCTTTTTATTTTAATATTTACAAAGATATTAAATTCATACCTAATGTTCCAACTGCTTTCCATTCTTTATTCTAAAAATTATTTTGAAAGTTTTGATTGTTTGACTCCGCAGTTGAACCTTACATTTTAACGATCACTTATTGTATTAAATCTTTTAAATTCTTAATAATGCTTTGCATTTTGTTAGCATCTTGCTTCATTTTGAAAATTTAATTCAATCAAAGCATGTAAATTAACTCAAAGTATTCTCCACAGATATAAAGCTAAACGTGTTTGATAAATATTCGTCTGGCGCATGCCTATTTTGATGTTCACGGTATTTTGTGATATCTTGATTTTAAAAGAAAGAAATTTTATATTTATTTTTAAAATAATAGAAAAATAATACTACTCACAACTCCACAAAATATCTTAGTGTTACATGTATTTCCAAATCTGGCCACAACTCATTAAACTACGCCGAGTTTGTCGACATAAAGGTTTCCCACTAAAGTTAATTTCACTCCCTATATATTTCAGAACGACAGGGTTGCCAGATCAAAATGACAAAATAAAGCCAAACATTCTTTAAAATAAGGCCAAAAAAAGGCCAAATTTGAAAAACTGATTGAAGTGCTTATTTTTCGGCTAAATTTACGATTAGAAAATGCTTTATTTTATAAAAACGAATCACTTTAGAATGGCGTATGATCAATACTCTATTAATGAAGCAATATTGAAGAACAAAATTATTAACCACTCCTTAAGCAACTTTAGAATGAAAAGTAATGGCTAAATGAAATAGCTGAACACAGTATATTATCTCAGGAGTGAACAAAAGTATGCAAGGTTATTTTTCAGTTTGTTCATAATAAATGAAAATCGATTCTGTGCTAAAAATAAATAATAAACAGTATAAAAGGTTTATTCCATTAATATAAATAAAATTGATTTCAGATTTTTAATAAGTGTTTCTAATATACAATAAAATTTTCAAAAATGCTCAATTTTTGGTTTCGATATTATTCACCTAATATCTAGATCGAATACACTGTGCCGGTAGAAATATTATTTTAGAATATAAAAGTTTTATGAAAAAAAGTAGAAAACTGAAAATTCGCAACGCCAAGCGCTTTGAAAAAAAGGCCAAATTTCGAAAATTTGGCCTTAAAAAGGCCTGAAACGATTGCAGTTGTACTCACAAATGTGGTGTCTAGGAATAATTCGGGAAATGGCAATGGGCTATGACATGAGACCACTTTCAGCGCCATCTGGCGGCAAAATACAGAGTTAGTGTTCCTATCTTGAAAATGGTAGAAGGTAGGGGAAAATGGCAATTACAAAGTTGTAAAGCGTCATCGATTTAGTACAAAAAGATATCTTGTGCATATTACTGCTAAGAATAGAGTGCTTAAAACTTGAGTAATTTGTCCGCTGTTTCCAACTCTGTTATGACGAAACGGGTTAGAAAGAGAGAAAAATTAAACTAATTATCATAAGATATCTCTGTGTTCAGTGTTCAAACTGCTCTCCGTCAACTAGAATACACATTTGGAACTTTTTTGAAATTCACGTTGAACACATTTTAGCTTATTAGGTTAATGCTGCTGGCTTCAGCATTAGTAATATGTCATCGAAGGTCCTGCAAATTTACTGGAGAGGTCACACACACACGCACGTGAAGTTTCAGATTTCCCCTTAGGAAAAAGTCCATTGGGGACATTTTTGTCCGAAGGATAACATTTTATCCTTTTGACCACGTTTTGTGACATCTCAGTTTCGGAAATCGCGAACAAAGAAATGTACATTTTAAGTGTTCTATTCTTAGTATTAATGTCCACAAGTTGTCTTTTTCTACTAAATAGATTCCTAGATAGCATGTACACTTGCAACAGGTGTAATTTTTCTTGATATTAGCTTGTCATGACAAACTTCAAGAGGCAACTTTGCATCAAACCTGCATAATAACAAAGCATAATCGACCAACCCACTTGCAAAACAAGTTATCTGTGAAGTTGTTATGACAAGAAAACTTCACACCACAATTGCAAAACAAGTTTGCTGCAAAGTTGATACAGCACACTTACACACCACGATCATGCTCTACAACTTTATGATAGACTCTTTTCACTGTAGCGTTCCGCTTTCAAGATAGAATTCTAATTCCGCAGTTTACCTTCAGGTGGCACTGTAAATGGTCTCATGGTGTAGAGTATAGCCACTTTACAATACCTAAACCCCACTTTTATGATTATAGCTTTATACTCGAAGACAGTTTAAGTTGATAATACAGTAGAAGCTAAATTTGATAATACAGTAGAAGCTATAGAGGGTAATCTTCCGCCAAGTTAAATAGTTCTGTAATTGTCCTAATGTATTTTAACAGCAATTGGCATATTTGAACAGAATTTTGCTTTAACTACCAATAACCTATATGAAAATCTATTTTCAAAACTATGTTATTTAATTTCATGAAACTTTTTTCCCGCCTTACGTCTATAATGACGCAAAACAAAATTCACCTTGGTACACTTTGGGAAAAAGCTTTATTTCTGCCTCTTGAAGCTTTACATTTGGCGATTTATCTCTCTTGGCGCTGGTATGATTGTGATTATTAAGAAGACGTGACTTAATTTATTGCTTTTAATTCATTTTATAGAGGGACGAGACTCAAGTTTGTGTGTAGTGCTGCTGAAGAATCCATTCAGCAGCACTATCCATTTTTTAAGACCATAAGAATCCATTTTAGGAACCATTTTTTATTAGGCTACGTTCTACAGCACAGAACATTAAAGTTACAAGACACAAGACAATACAGAGAATAACATCACGAGACAAGCACACAGACAAGAATGACAGAGAGGCATCATGGGAAAAGATGGCTCCAGTAGCGCCACCTACCATAGAAAGGAGAAGGCAGTTGATTGTAACCGCTACAATTTCTCTTTTTTTATCATGTTTATATGGTAGCAACTTCTAAAAAAATCGCTGCTTTAAAGATTATTTATTTACTTTCCGATTATTTATTATCCGATATTTTTTCTCAGTATTTGCATCATTTTTTTTGTACATATGTATAACTATACACAACAAAATGAAACTCAAATTTATGAAAAGTAAAGCATGAAGGTGATGCAAAAAACTCAATGAAATCAAATGAAGATAAAAATATATCAGAATAAAGATAGATCATAATAAAAAGAGTACAACTGAGACAAAATATTGAAAAAAGAGGAAAAGACGGGCAATGGGAAAATGCCATTGTCCAATTTATGCGAAAGTGTGTCCGAAAAATATTTGTATACAATGAAAAATATTAGAAGTGTGCAATGAAAATTATTTAAAATGGAATAAGAGGCTTTCAGTTGTGCTGTATAATATAAAACATTAAATGTACATACCTTAATTCTAGAAACTCCGTATTAGAAGAGTGGGAAAAAATGTTTACTGAAAATATAATTCAAAATTCGAGTTTCAGTTTGGTGTTTATTGTCATTTAATTTAAGTATGCAATGTGCATAGATTAATTTCTAGTATTATTCAATGTAAATATTTTAAGTTTTTAATTAAATTTTATTTTAATTATTGGAAAATTTATGTACCCTTTATCTCAAGATAACAAACAACGTGAAAGAATGGTTGATGCAATCAATTCTTTTTTTGCATAAAAGCTTCTATCGGATACAATTTTAAATATTGTGTGAAGTTTCTACAGTTGGAATTTCTCAGGCTTCCTTTAATAAATAATTCATAAATTATGTACTTAAATACAACGTAAAAAAAATTTACTTCTGTTTGCTGGCCTGATTTTATTTTAAGATATACATAAAGCTAGTAATAGCATGAAAGTTTGCTCTTAGTGTGCTTTCAACCATATGCAACATTCGTCCTGATCCCAAAACTTTTCGCCATAAATAGGGCGAATCCGAGCCAGATTCGAAACATAGGATCATCTTTGTTAGGTTTTCTTGACTTTCGAAGTTGGACTACTTTAAATACTTATTCTAATTCACCATAAAATGTGATATAAATCACAAAATTAAAAGCAAAATTTAAACATTACTTAACATTTATTGTTAGCTGTGCCAAAAAATGTCATAATAGTTCATAAATACACAATACAGTGTGGTCATAAATTATTGGACCCATTTCAAAAATTAATAAAAAAAAGCAATTGATTTTACAACTGCGGTTTTTTTATTCAAATGAGAGCGTACTTCAAAAGGTTTTTTTTTTCAAATATGTAACACGCCGTTACGGTGGTTTAGGTGGTCGTAAATTATTGGACATCTCCCATTTTTGAGAGCCATTATATGCGAAACTATTGGAGCTAGAAGAAAAATAAAAGAATGTATTTGTTGTGAATTTTACGGTCTATAATGTGTTAAATCAGTTGCAATTCAAAAACTGAATACTTTTCGAGATATTCAAGAAAAATTAATAAAGAAAATAAGAAAACGCTCATTGGATTCTGCTGGTTGGCAGCCATTGCGTATGGAAATCTCACTCTATAGCAAATTTAAAACGCAGTGATGGTATGTCACCTATCTGAAAAAAGATGTTTTTATTTGTCTCTCATTTAAAAAAACCGTAGTAGTAACATTATTAGGTTTTTTTCATTCATTTTTGAAATGAGTCCAATAATTTATGAGCACCCTGTATTTCTGTCGGGGTTCAAATGTCTATAACACACCGACAATTACTCTTATCAGAAGGCATCGTGGTGGGACACAAGAAGTCATTCCAGCGTTAACGAATTCTTTTATTAAAATGATTTAAAGACTGTAAATTAGATTTAACGCTTAAAAATAGGTTAAAACAAGATTAAACATAGATGCAGCAAATACAACGTGCTGAAGTAGACACTGAAATCGCAACTGCATGAACACAGCTCCAACGCGACTGGAATACATGCACAAGCGAGACTCAACGAAACTGCTTCGCAATTCGTTCTGCTCAGTTATATAATGCTGCCAGAGATCAGTTCCGCAGTTACGGGTGCAGACGTCAGGAGTCGCCACATTTCTATCTACTTGCAGTCTAGAATTATTTTTTTTATATAATTCATTATTTCTTTTAATTTTCGGTCGGTTAAAGACAGAAAAAAGCTCTGCAAGTGCGGTCATGTCTAAAATTCGGTATAATTCAGCCATTTTTAAACATATAAAAAGAATTCTTCGAAATTTTAGAAAGAAAAAAATATATTTATTTATATTTGACTATGCGTTCGATTTTTAAAAAATTCAAATATTCTTCATCATAAATGTAATATTCCAACGCTTGGATCTGTGTTTGAAAAGTATTGACGCAAAGTTCAGGTCACGTAGTATTGTGAATTTACGTTTTTCATTTTTTTAGCTTTTTCATTTAAAAGAAAGTACTTTCTCTTTTTAGATTATCTTTTAGTATTTTGAAAACAGATGCTGTTTGAAATCTGGAGAATAAAAATCTTCTTTTCTCTAGATGCTGAATAAATCGATCAGAAGACAAACTTCGAGAAAAGAAGAAAAATGTGTTGGAAAGTTTCCTGTTTATTCAATCGTAAAAGCATTATTCTGACTTTGAAATGCGTCCATTCAACATTTTTATTAATCATCGAATGTTTTATGATAACAGAGTGAAGATGAATATCCATTCATTTGAGAAAATTCTTTTTCATTATTATTATTTTAAATTTAATATTCGAAAGTGGAATTAAAACTAATATTTTTTAGAAAACTTAAAGAATCATTTTACATTGCGAAAAGGTACCAGTTAAAAATCTTTAATTAAATGTATTTCATGAAAAAATATGTTTATTTACGATAAGTCTTTATTTGGTATACTTTGTGTGATTCTTTTAATATGTAGTGGTCTTCCATTCAAGATTTGATACGATGAAATCCGGAATGAGATAAAAATCAATGAGACAATAACCCGTTAATTATGAGCTCTTGTATTTTAATAAAAAACTAGAAAATCACCCGTCATGGTATGATGGGTGCAAATCGCCTCTTCATTAGAGAGATTTCCCGTCAAATTCGACGTGTTTAAATATATGTCTATGCGAGAGAAATGTTTAACATTGATTGAAAACAAATAAAATAAACATGTTTTATGACAGGTAATATTTTTTTTATTTACATATTTCTTTATTCATAAAATCTCTTGGTAAACTACATTCCGTGTGAAGTATTTTTCGTTGTTTAACAATTTTATTATAATTAAATAACCATGAAATTCTCAGCTTGTCAAAAATTCTCGTAAATCAAAAGGTAAAATTTCAAAGGAATTCTTTTTCGAAATTCTAATCAAAACAAAGCACTTCTCTGCTTGTAAAACGTTTCCAAAAAATATCAAATTATGTCATCACGATTGCAATAAATAATTAGATGCATCATGGCGCCCAAACTACATCACGCCCATGATATACCACTGACGCGATTTTCTACTTTCTATTAGAAAACGGAAATTAATTTGAAATATATGATTAATATAATTTAAAATTTCTGGGGAACTATTGATCATAGCGAGATAAATTTTATATCAGTCGATAAAAAATTTTATTTCCCTATTTTAGAGCTATTCAATTTGGAATTAGAACGACAATTACTTTTATAAATTTAAAATTACTGAAATTTAAGTGCTCTAACAATGAAATAATGCCTTTTAACGTCTCGCAGTGCTATGGCGCGAGTTTTATTGTTGGTGACGTCAGAGTGTTACCGAGAGACAGATCTGGGCTATTATATTAGCAATAGATCAAAGCACAAATTTTTCCTTTATTAGTTAGGAAAGTTATTATCGCATTTCCTCTTAAAGGCACTTATTCAGAATATTCAACCATCTTCTAAAGTGAAAGGCTTAAAAAATAAATGGCTTTAAAGTAATAAATCCTTCAATTACCACCTTTTTTATTTTCTATCTATTTAATCATCGGTTAATACAGCAACTATGATAAGATAACCAATACATTTTTAAATGGAGTAAAGGCTTATGTGCTGAAAATTTATTTCCTAAGTTTTTAAACTGATTTCAAGATAATCGATAAATCTCTAAATGGATCAAAGACTTACGTTGAATATTTATTTCCTAATTTTTAAATTGAATTTGTATCTATATTGAAGCTATAATAATATGAACCAAAATCAAACGTAAGAAATTATTTAACTTTATATTTTCTTATCTTTCCATTAATAACTTGGGTTAATCTATGAAAGGAGTGCACGGAAGACATGAAAATTCAATTTAATTGCAATCAATTTACTAAAATATTAATAATTCAATTAAATTTCCTTTAAAACTGTCTTTCTTATCATCAAAAATATAATAATTGAATAATTAATAAATCAATCGAAATTTAATTTAAAATAAGCAAAACAAACAGAATTTTAGAGAGAAATCATTTTTCAAAAAGAAATTTCAAATGTTTCTATAATAAAAAGAAATCTTCAAAAACTCCCTGAAAGGAAAATGAGTCACGAGTTTGATTCCTTATTATTTGTTTTTAAATGTTTGACTTTAAAACAAAAGAAAATTTATGATACTTTTTTTGGTTACAAATCTGATTTCTATTTCATTAACATAAAAGTTTTCGTTTATCTATACTTATAAAAGGCAATATTCGCTTGTGTGCGATGTCCAGACGAATCTATCGCACGTAAAGCCATGAAATTTATCACACAGGTAGTCATAATGGTGATTCAATGTACCTCGAAGCCAGAATTTAAAAATTTAATCTAGAAAAATTTTTATTTAATTTTTTGCGTTGTTCTTTGTCATTTTTGACACGTTTACCGCTGTAGTATCTTTTCTAATGATTGTTGAAAAACAATCAATGCATCCATCATCATCTATCCATCGTATATACGAAACAATTTTCGTTCTAATGAAGTTTGTTTTGAATTTTCAACATAATTTACTGCATTTTGAGTAATTTTTAATAATAATAGCCACTTTTCATTCAAATTTTTATCTTTCAATTCTTATTTTCTTGCATCCGACGTTATAATAACGATATCATTTTCAATCTTTTTTAGGTATAAACCGGATTCTAATATATTTATCCCTGTTTTAAAGCAAGAATGGTTAAAATATCTTTTTTTCCGATTTTCTATAAATTTTTTATTGATCAGTTCAAAACATTTTCTCTCGCATATCCGAATCAACGAAGGTTTCGACCGACCCAAGTTTACTCTCAGTTCCTAGAATGCATTTCAACAATTCGATTGGCTGGCGGCACCAAGCGAATTCACTTCATACTCTCGATCATTTTATTGCGTCAGTTAATCTTAATGTCTTCATTTGACTGATCCAATGAATCACTTGATTTATTTGTTTTATACTTTGTGATAGTCGCGCATATATGCTGATATATTTAGTTAAAAGAACACGTTACTATATATACACTATATGCCCAAAAGCATCCGGACACTTGCAGTTTTTCACATTTTTTAGAATTTTTCCAGAATGGTTTAACCGACTGCCTTTAAATTTCGGACATGTAAAGAATGGACAATAACTCACATTTTACACTGAAGATTCGGTCCTGAGGGCAATTAGGAGACCGTCTGCAAACTGATGCATACAAAAAAGTATTTGGCCCGCCCCGCTTCACAGAATACAGATAACACAATGAAACTTTCAGAAATGGTAATGTTTAATGTGCATAATATTTATAATAATTTTCGTAAACACAGCTTAAATATTTGGAAAGATATAAAGATTTTCTTAAAAAATCTCAAATTTTCTCACCTGTTTTTTGCTTATAACATGCAGAGTTTTCTGTTATATTATAGGAAATTTACAAAAAAGATGACAATATGTTAGAGAAGTATTGTGTAAAACTTTGGGAAAGAATTGCTGAATATTACAGGAATTATGAGCATTTTTAGTAAATAATGTTTTACTGCGCATGCGCGAAACATAGAGTAATTATTCTTTCACAACTTTAAAGCCAGATATATAGGGCAACTTATATAAAAAAATTCAGTTCATTATCATTAGTATTCAGAAAGATATAGGCATTACAATGAGCAGAATTTTAGCTCCTGTCGAAGTGAAGCTAAAAGATGAGGGGTTGTACACAAATTGATAATTTCTAAAATTGTATCTTTAAATAGTTATATTGAATTGTAAAGTGGTTAGAATTTACTGAATACCCATGAACACATCTAATATTCGTAACGAATAAAAAATATATATGTAGAATTATTAAAATATTTTAAGAAAAGAAATTAATTAGATAAAAAAACGTTTCGCTATAAAATAAATATATTGAAAAATATCGTTTGGCAGCAAAATCGTAACTTGTTAATAATCATGTAAATAATATAATTAAAGTAATAATTTTTTGTTATTTATAGTGGCTAATTAGCTGGAATTTAAGTTATGCACGTAATTGATGTGTTCATGGGTATGCAGCAAATTCTAACCACTATACAAGTCAATATAGCTATTTAAAGACATAAGCTTTAAAAATATCAATTTGTGTAAAACCCCTCATCTTTTAGCTTCTCTTCGACAGGAGCTAAAATTCTGCTCATTGTAACGCCTATATCTTTCTCAATACTAATGATAATGAACTGAATTTTTTTATATAAGTTGCCCTATATATCTGGCTTTAAAGTTGTGAAAGAATAATTACTCTATGTTTCCCGCGCGCGCAGTAAAACATTATTTACTAAAAATGCCCACAATTCCTGTAATATTCAGCAATTCTTTCCCAAAGTTTTACACAATGCTTCTCTAACATATTGTCATCTTTTTTGTAAATTTCCTATAATATAACAGAAAACTCTGCATGTTATAAGCAAAAAACAGGTGAGAAAATTTGAGATTTTTTAAGAAAATCTTTATATCTTTCCAAATATTTAAGCTGTGTTTACGAAAATTATTGTAAATATTATGCAAATTAAACATTACCATTTCTGAACGTTTCATTGTGTTATCTGTATTCTGTGAAGCGGGGCGGGCCAAATACTTTTTTGTATGCATCAGTTTACAGACGGTCTCCTAATTGCCCTCAGGACCGAATCTTCAATGTAAAATGTGAGTTATTGCCTATTCTTTACATGTCCGAAGTTTAAAGGCAGTCAGTTAAACCATTCCGGAGAAATTCTAAAAATTGTGAAAATCTGCAAGTGTCAGGATACTTTTGGGTATATAGTGTATATATATATATATATGTGTGTTCTGATTTCGTTCTCAAAACTTTGGGTTTTTCTATTTTGTTGAAGTCATTACGCCACGGGCAACGCCGTGCGCGTAGTGCTAGTAAAAAATAAACAAAGCTATTTTTAAACTGAAAAAAAGGTATGCAATTATCATTCAAAAGCATCCACTACCACGATGAAACGGGAATTATTTTTATTTCTCTTTTTTTCTGAAAATAAAAAATATTCAAAATAATTTAAACTAATTTAATGAATTTTAATATATATTTTTTAATATCATATAATGCAATTACACCGCTAATGCTAGACAACACTTTTTCTTCAAACACAACGAAATTTCGCACAAATGTAATTTTAATTACAATGACATAAATAAAAAGGAAAATCCGAAAGGTGACTTCTCCAAAAAACAGAAATATTCACATTCAGGCTATCTAATTTTATTTCTCTATAAATTCCCGTGTTAGAAATCTTATCAACACTAAGGAAATGGTCCCCTGCCACGAACGAGGCTGATTCAGCCTAAGGACAATCGAATTGTTGGAGGTCCGTATTAGTGCTGTTCCGTCGAGAACCATTTCAGAAGGAAAGTTCTTAAATGGTCATCATATAAAGGAAAGACTGATGAGAATTAGGGCAGAAGGCAGTTGGCCTTTGATGTCTCATATCTGAGATTTATTTATTTTAACTGGACAAAACGGAAGCAGACCTACTGGAAGATTCCATACTTTAATGGAAAAACCGTTACGTACATAGTTACTGAGATGTATTTATTTTAACTGGACAAAACGGAAACAGACCTGCTAGAGGATTGCATACTTTAATGGAAAAACCATTACGTGCATAGTTACTGACATGTATTTATTTTAACTGGGCAAAACGGAAGCAGACATACTGGAAGATTTCATACTTTAATGGAAAAACCATTACGTGCATAGTTACTGACATGTATTTATTTTAACTGGACAAAACGGAAGCAGACCTACTGGAAGATTTCATACTTTAATGGAAAAACCGTTACGTGCATAGTTACTGACATGTATTTATTTTAACTGGACAAAACGGAAGCAGACCTACTGGAAGATTTCATACTTTAATGGAAAAACCGTTACGTGCATAGTTACTGAGATGTATTTATTTTAACTGGACAAAACGGAAGCAGACCTACTGGAAGATTTCATACTTTAATGGAAAAACCGTTACTTGCATAGTTACTGAGATATATTTATTTTAACTGGGCAAAACGGAAGCAGACATACTGGAAGATTTCATACTTTAAGGTTAAAAGAGTTAAGTGCATAGTAAATGTATTTAATTCCTCTTATTCATGATTTGAAGAAAATAACTACGCTTTTAGGCAATTAAAAGGGCAATGAAAAATCGTACAGTTTGCAAATAGAAACACTAGATAAAAACACTGCAAGACTAATTTCAACTGAGGAAAAAATCGGTGTTATAAAATCTATATTCATTCATACTTGAAATTCTATATTCATGCTGAGAAAAGTAGAGAAGAATTTAAGCTATATGTTAGAAATTTGTCTGCATAATAAGTTCCATCATAACTCCTTTTTAGTATTAGTTCTTTTTGAAGAAATGAAACATTCACGTTTAAAACCTTTTCTCGAAGGAAATAATTAGATTTTGTTAATTACTTTCACATATTTAAAATATAAATTTATGTTGAGAAATCTTTACTGACAAGGGAGCATGTTTCTCTTTTTCCAGAATATATTCAGATCACCTTCTACAATACTATTGCTATTATTATTACCTAGATATATATTTCCAAAGACTTTAATGAAATTGAAAAGCATAACAAAGCAATGGAATTCTCATTCTGCCGAAGAAAGCCTGTGCATTATGCTAAGATGCTTAAAACTTATATTCGAAGTTAAGAATTATAGAATTCCTAAGGGATTTTCAACATTCATTCTCTATTTGAAGCTGAAATTAATGAACTAAAGTCTACTTTTTATTAAACTTAAAATAAGTAATTTTAAGTTTTTTATAAAAATTTTAGTTTAAATTAAGATTAAAGTTTGGAAGTTATTCAATTTACATCTCACTAAGATACGAGGGACGTTCCGAAAGTAAGTTCCGTCATGCTTTTTCACAAGGAAGCTTTATTACAATCCGAAACATACAATGGCATGTACCAAAAAATAACACATTAATTTAAAATTAATAAATTGAATGAAAATACAGAAATATAAACTCTTATTGAAAAGGTAAACTTTATCTTAGACGGTATAAAATAATGTTATCGGCCATATCTTTACCAGGGATTTTTACAGCGGAAAAAAGGATTCGATGATTTGATTTTAAAATTTATTTCCACATGTTTTCGCATTCCTGAAGGATCACGTGACCGTCGATAAAAAAAATCTTCATCGCAGAGTCGCGAGTCAATGGATTTCTGTTAACTACTTTTAATCTCAATAAAAATATAAATTTAACGTGATTTTACTCTATGTCGATCTTGGTTTCGGCTTCCCAACTCTGCCAATTTTCATCCAATCGGTTTTGTGGTTTGGTCGTGGCTAAAACAATGAGTAGATACAGAAAGATAGACAACACTTCCTTGCATTTATTATGTACCACTAATACCTGACTTTAATTTAAGGTAATTCTTTTTTTTGACTTTGGGAAAATAGCGGGGATTCTGACGGTTGATAATACTGCTTAATTGGACAGCTGACAGGTGCACTGTGTACGTACAAAAGTTGTAACAAATTTGTTTTATCTATGATGATATACTTTTTGTATACCACATTCTTGCACGGATGTACAGTTTAACATACCACACATTGGACAAGAATACATATATGGATTGCCCTTGAGGAAAAAATATGGTTTTTTTCAAACTACCACTAAATTCTCTGTTCAGACCTCCTGTCAAATATTTTTTAGAAAGTATTGCCTTTGAATTGGATGATATCTTCAAATTATTCCTCGGAGGCGACGTTAAAACATATTCTTCTCTATATGATGTAGTAGCTTTTCACGACGTTTTGTACCTGGGTGTGTATTTTATAACCATGTACATTGCACCATTCAGACATAATCAAGATTTTACGTATCTGATAGTACTTTGGCACACCAACCTCATTTCACAAAATCCGGAGGTTGCCCCAGCAATCAAAAGTCTGGTATCTGAGATACGATGTCCTTGTGTACCCATTTACGTATCTACAGAAGGAGGATATTATAAATATCTCTTTCTTAGAAAATTAAACAAAACTATGAGAATATCCTTCGTGGATCACTGTGCCATTAAAAGCTAG
>BGPR01002756.1:22641-58562 GCA_013235015.1 Araneus ventricosus | reverse complement strand
AGTTATTTCAAAATCGTCTGCACGTAAAAAATTAAAATTAATAAATGAAAATGAAAAAAAATGTCACAGAAATAAATTAATATCATTAAAAGGTAAGAGTTATCTTAAGAGGTATAAAATAATTTGCCGATCAATTTGTTCAAGTTACAGCGGAAAAAAGGATTACGTGATAGTTGATTTTAAAATAAATTTATTCACATGTTTTCGCATTCCTGAAGGATCACGTGACCGTCTGAAAAATAAAATCTTCATCGCAATGAATCGCGGAGTCAATGGGCTTTTTTAACTATTTTTTAATCTGTAGTCAAAAAATAATTAATTTAACGTGATTTTCCAGCCTAACGTCTCTTTTGTGTTTCTGCTACAACTCTGCCAATTTTCATCAAATCAGTTTGTGTGCGTGAGCTAACAAACAGATGCAGACAGGACAGAAAGACAGGCAGACAGACACCCTTCGCATTTATTATAGTATTAAGGATAAACTGTCACGTGATACTCTTGCGAATGCAGAAAACATGTGGAATAAATTATTTTAAAATCAACTATCACGTAATCCTTTTTTTCTGCTGTAACTTCGGAACAAATTGTCCGATACAAATTATATTTACTATCTTCAAAGATAAAAAATTTTCCTTTCAAGATACCAATTTTATTTCTGAGCATTTTTCATTGAATTTGTATTAATTTTTAAATATTACGTGCAGACGATTTTTGAAATAACGCAATATCATTTAATATCATTTGTTAGAAGGAAATGTTAGACTTTGAACTAATTTACCTTTATTTCTAGAAAATTTTGCTTATATTTAAAGTATCCATAAAATAAGGCAGAATTTACATGTATCTGTCTGTCTGTCAGTCGATCGGTCGGTCACAAGAACTGCCCTAAACGAGTGAACAGTAGACAGAAATTTACACGGCATTCGATATTGTTTAGTCAAAGGTGTTATTTTCAACTTTCAGAGTTAATTAGTTCTTAAGATATTTAATTAAATAAGAACATTAGCTGCTTTTAAGCCCTAATGCTTAGACGTTTTTTGAAATAACTTCTGAAATCTTTATTAGAGCAACAATTATAATTATGCCATTTAAAGACCAGAAAATGATTTTTTTACAGTAATTCCATTTGATGAAATGTTTTCTCCGATTGTATAAAGGTTTAAAAAATATTTTTAATTGTAATTAATCTAATACTTTTCATTCTTATAGAAATAAAATTCAAGCCAAATTACTGTATGCGCGGCTTTTGCCAGTATTAAAATTAATATAAGGTGAATATTGCTTTGCCATACAAAATAAAGAGACTTACACTTCGCTCTGTTGTGAGCATTTACAGCTTTTTATGATTGCAGCTACAGTGATCAATGACAGTGAATTATTCTCTCGATGTTTAAGTTTATTTTCAGGAATTCAGTATTCTTTCCAGATACGGTAATAAGTAACATCGGAGCATCATATTCTGTAGAGGCTATTTCAAGATCTTGAATGTGTAAGGGCACCATCCGACAAGCCTGAAATGATATCTGTGCCAGTACCATACTAATACGTAACCTCGATATACCGAGATGCGCAATGACAGCACAGTGGCAGGCGTCCATTTGGAAAACCATGTACCCCAGAACTATATGTGGCCTGTTCACGGTGTACAGCCCCACAACTCTCATCCGTGCAAATAACGTGGTATGCTATATCATGTCATAGCTTAAACAATTTACATAACTATATCAGTTTGCATGCATGTAGAGTACACCTCCTGTCAGTCGTCAGTTAAGTATTATCAACCGTAAGAACTTTTCCTCCTTTCCCCTTCAAAATTAAAAAAAAAAAAACATTTACATTCTTGAATTAAAGAATAATTCTAATTCTTCGCGACGAAGTCGCGGGTGTTAGTGAAAAAAGTCTTCATCGCGAATCGCAGCAATGGGGCTTTTTTTTAAATTATTTTAATCTGTAGTCAAAAAATAATTAATTTAACGTGATTTCACCCTAGCTCTGTCCGTTCTCAGGTTTCAAGCTACAACCTGCTAATTTTCATCCAAATCGGTTTTGTGGTTTGGTCGAAACGCTTAACATACAGACAGAAAGCACAGACAGACAGACAGACAGACACACTTTCGCATTTATTATATTATTAAGATTGATTCACATTTCTTAATCTATAAACATATCAGTATTATAAATAATAAATTAAAGTTCATAATCTCGTGCTGCATTAGTTTGTGCAAGATTAAATTATTTTTTAGATGCGATCATCTAATTAGCATATAAGATTCCGATATTTATGTTTCCAGTCTAACTACCACATTTATGCAAATGATTATGACAAATCTTTCTAGATGCCATGAAGATTGTATAAAAGCAGTTTGCAACATTTTGTTTTGCTTTATCCTCTTTGTTTTCGCTCACTGGTGATTCACGCTACTACTGTTGCTCAAGTGAGCATGTTATTTTTCAGAAGTTGTAATATAACTTTGTGCTTTTATTTTTACTTAAAAGTAAAAATGCCGTTAGCGTAAATATTGTTGATTCTGATTTTAATCAACTAAAAAGTTGTTGCATTAAAAGTCATATTAGTATTCGATTAGATTTAAAGGCCACTGCGTGTTATGAATTTCCTTTGAAGTAAAATACTGTAAAGTTTTACGTAATATTCTCAAGAGATAGAAATCTCATTAACAGCAGAATTACGTTTGTTCAAAATAAAACTTTTCCTTTGGAAAGAACCACTAGACCTTTGTTATAGAAGATGGTGAGTTTTTAATAGCTGTAAACAGCTTTTAAAGAAATTTTAGTTAATGAGCTTACATATTTAAATACTGCACCACCTTAATTCAAATATACCACACTAAGTAATCTTCGGCCAATGTTTGTCATTACAGGTTTAATTTATGGAGAATTATAAAACCTCTTAATTGGAGATCTATATCATGTTTTGGACCATATTCTTTATCACGAAGAAAATAATTATGAAAGAATATATTTGATTAAATTTAATGCTAAAGGAATTTCATGCTGAAATCTGACATTTGGTTCTATTGGTTTTCTGTCAGTGAAATCTTTTTCGTTACATTGCATCAAATTTTGAACAGTGCATTAAAATCATGAAGCTTATTAAAATATTAAAGTTTAATTTCCGTAACGTCAGGCAATACTCAAATTTAAATCACAGCAAAATACGTTTGTCTCTTAAATGAACTTTTCCTTTTTTTGGAAAGAATGCACTATAGATATTTGCTATGAGAGATTCGGAGAGGTTTAATAGCTACATACCAGCTTATTAAAGAAATTTTTAGTTAATCATTTACATATTTAAATACTGCCACCTAAATTCAAGTAAAGCCACACAAGTAATCACTAATGTTTGTCATCACAGGCTTAATTTATAGAGTAATTATAAACCTCTTCTTGCATCAAGGCAGCTCCATAAATTTCGGTTTCTGTATAATCTCTCATTATCACAGCCAAACGACAGAAAACGTTATACAAGTCAATTCTTAAAATGTCACAAAAAAAACATATTGAAGTGCAAATTTCATGATATTAGATGGCTGAATAAATTTAATGCAAGAGGTATCAACTGCAGAATGTTTGCCCACTACGTCTCATAGCAATAGACCGACAGGTGTTATCAAACATCACACATTGTCATTACTACAGTTGAGGTAAGACGTTTCAAGATCGAGTAAGTTATCCCTATTTATCCTTTCTAATAGTTAGGTAAAAATTAAGCACTCCTATCAGGTAGTTAGAGTGTTTACCGAAGATGCCACAGCTTACGGAATCTAGAGTTTTAATTATATGAGAGTGTTTCAAAAAAAGCAAAATACCTAAATAATTATTACATAAATAGTTATTATTTTGAATTTTTGGTAAATAATTTGAGTTATGGATTAATGTACGTTATGAATTGATTGTATAATAGTTATTCAAAATAGAGCTGCATTTCTGCGTATCATTAATTTATTTGCAAGACTAATTCAAATGTGTTTCTTTTTAAAGAAATTGTATTCATGGGTAAATAGTTCTTTATTAATATGTATACGTCCGCTGAGACTTAATTTTCATATTAATTCTTATCTCTTGATTCAAATAAATCATGATTATCAATTTGAGTAGAAATAAAGATCATTTTAGCAGTATCAGAAATATTTCATTTCTTAATCTAATAAAGTCAATTGATTTTTAAACACCAAATATATGCTGAATGTGAGTGATGCGAGTGTACGTAACATGTGAAGAAAATCAATAGAAATTCCATAAAAAAATGCAACGATTTGCTTTTATCTTATCCAAAATGTCATCCAGAAGAATATTATTTTTCACTGAAGCCAATAATAATACCAGTATTTTATAGACGTACTGCATTGCACATTTAAAGTTTTTCCAAATGTACGAAAACTTTTGTCCATTCTCTCCCCATTACCTCTGATGGTGTTATGTTCTAAAACCAGGGGCAGCTCGTGCATTGGGACTGCAGCACCGCCAGCCTTTCTCTTTAATCCAACTTTTCCGGACTATTTTCCAACCTTTCTTTATAAATTTATTTTATTTCGCATTTAACACTTAATCTATCAACCAACGCAGAAATTTTACACCTAACAATTTCTTAGAATGAAACTCGAGAAAAGAGGTACCCGCATCTTATTTTTTTTTCACACTCTGAAGATTTATGCGCAAAGGAAAAGTAACTATCGAACAGGACTTTTGATCCTTCCTGCTCCTAATTCCGCCTGCGCAGTGACACTGCAGGCTTCTACGGTGCTTTTTTTTAAGCGAAAGGGAATTATCAAGGTCTACAGTTCCCGTGACATTAGAAGAAGAGTTCTAAATCTTCGCATCGGAAAATGTTCCGCAAGTCAGAACTTTCAAAAATAAGATGAAGGATAATTAACGAGAAATAAAAAATTATTTTGAAATTTTTTATAGTAATTAAATTTGAAAAATTTCTTGCAAGTCAAAGGATTTTTCATATGTAGTTATAAGCGCTGATGAAATACTTCACGAATTTTCCGAGATACAAATATTTTTTCTAAAATTTTCTGACCAATATTCTGTACCATCCTATTAAGGATCGTGATTAATAGTTTAAAACTTCTGATTTGAAATAAACACTGTACGCTTCAAGGAACAGGATTTTTTAATGAATATTAAAGTATATTCCATTTTAAATTATCTATTACATCTATCTCATCGATTAATTTATTCTATAAAATATCTCTAAAATAGATGTATGAATAAATTAATCTTTTTTTCATCTTGGGAATTTCGTTACTACATACTGAACTTGTATTTAGAACTTGAACTTTGCCTTTAACATTGGAAAAGAATAAAATATTTTCTGACGCACACAATATTAATCGGGATTAGTTTACTAGCTGTTTGGATTTCGATGAATAAATTAATTCATGACAAAAGCATCAAGGAAACGTTTTAAAAACCTTTTCACTAGAAACAAAAAACAAAGAATAGATGTAATTTTTTTATGATATTAAAAAATAGTATTTGCTTATGGTAATTTTTATATTTGTTATATTATAGCATTTTTTCTTGTTACCAGAAAATTATTTTATTTCTGTACCAAACTTTCATTTCAATGACTCAACGAGCTGTGTTAATTTTAGAAATGTAATACAATATGAACGGAACTGAAAAGAAATTTGAGTTTAATTTTTAATAAAGATTAATTTGTAAATATACTTTATATATTGAAGAAAAATTTCAAGTTTATTTATTATGTAAACTTAAAGTTAATGAGAAATAACAAAACGTAAGGGGATACAATAGCATTACTGCACTGAGATTATTACATGTCATAGCGCCCCAAGAATACATAGCACGAGCTCGCACCTGTTCTAAACTATTCCTAAAAAAGTTCGAAAACCTTATTAACCTGTCTTCCAATTGCTTGTTGAGCAAACCATTACGTTCTAAAATATTCATGGTATTCAATGTCTTCGTTCAATAGATAGCCAGTTTGTTTTCTCATTTCTAATTTTTGATTTTATATATCAATGGCTTATTTGTATAAAAGAATTTGTTGGTTTGTTTTCAGATGCTATTCAATACTAAATTGAGGACGTTCCGAAAGTAAGTTTCGTTATACTTTCTCTCAGAGTTTATTAAATCCAGAACATTAGAATGGCAACAACAAAATACAAAGCTTTGGACTATTTTTCCATTGCCACCGACATTGATACATTTGTAGAACCGTCAAATCAATTCAAGAAACCATCCTGGTGAAAATCGGTGCCTAGAGCGAAGGCTTCTCACAGTCTTCGCACTTCATTCTTCGGAAGCGACCCGATAATGCTCACGAAGGAAATTTGACTGCTGATGGGGCAAGATCGTTGTAGGCCTGGGCGATCCAACAACTTCTCCCATCTGAAGAATGCGTTCTTTTTGTCCCTGTATGTAGGGTCTTTTATTATCGTTCCAAGACAAACCCTGACGAGTTCTATTGCCATTCTTACAGTTTTGTGATCAGCTTGAGTTCCATCGTGTCAATGCACAAATGTGAGAAGTCGGTGGCGAATATGTGGAAAGAGTTTGTATTTTATTTACGCCATTTTAAAGACCAGAAAATGATCTTTTTAATGCTATTAATTACATTGCGATGAAATGTTTTCTCTGATTGTTATTAAGGTTTAAAAATATTTTTGTAACGTAATTTCTAACAAGTCTTTTTATTCTTATAGAAATAAATTCAAGCCAAATTACTGTTTCGCGCGCGGGCTTTTGCCAGTGTTAAAATTAAAAAAAGAAAATATTGCTTTTTTTTACCATTAACAACAAAGGAGACTTTACACTTCCGGTTTCCTGCTGTCGTAGCATTTGCAGCTTTTAATGCGGTTACACAGTGATCCAATGACGTTAGTGAATTATTCTCTCGATGAATTGTGTAACTTTCACAGAGAGGTGTTACAGAACATCCATCTGTAGATACGGTAATGGGCATTAACAAAAATGATCATATACTGTAGAGCTCTTCAACATTTTAGAATTGTAAGGGCACCTTCCGACAAGTCTAGATTGATAGTCGATGCGCCAGTACTACTAATACGTAACCTCGATATACCGAGATTGCGCAATGGCACACGGTCACAAATTACACACCTAGGTCCATAACGTCATGAAAGCTACTGTTACGACTGATATAGGGAGAAGAGAGTGTATTTTAATTCCAAGCCTTCCGATAATGCCGAAGGATTTATCATCTCAGTTCAGAAGGCAACAAATCCCTTTAAAAATGTCATTTGTCAGGCTTAGGGCCAGATACTGAAAATGGCAGATGTACATTTGGAAATCCATATTTTTCGCATGGGCAACTATACATGGCGTGTTCACGTGTGTCCAGCCCACACAACCTCTACATCCGTGCAAATAATGTGGTATACAAAAGTATATTAGAATAGATAAACAATTTATATAACTATACAGCATACATGTACAGTACACTCCCGTCAGCCGTCCAATTAAGTATTATCTCCGTCAGAACTTTTACTTTCCCCTTTCAAAATGCAACAAAACATTTACATTCGTGAATTAAAAAAAAAGAATAATTCAAATTCTTCGCGCACGAAGTCGCGGGTAACAGCTAGTAATATAATAAATGCGAAAGTGTGTCTGTCTGTCTTTCTGTCTGTCTGTCTGTCTGTTTGTTAAGCTTTCACGACCAAACCACAAAACCGATTTGGATGAAAATTGGCAGAGTTGTAGCTTGAAACCCAAGAACGGACATAGGCTAGGTGAAATCACGTTAAATTAATTATTTTTGACTACAGATTAAAAATAGTTAACAAAGAAAGCCCATTGAATCCGCGATTCGCGATGAAGATTTTTATTTTTCAATCTACTGTCACGTGATCCTTCAGGAATGCGAAAACATGTGGAATAAATTATTTTTAAAATCAACTATCACGTAATCCTTTTTTCCGCTGTAACTTCGGAACAAATTGTCTGATACAAATTATTTTTATACCGTCTTAAAGATAAAAATTTTACCTTTTCAATGATATTAATTTTATTTCTGTGACATTTTTCATTCAATTTTTATTAATTTTTTAAATTTTACGTGCAGACGATTTTGAAATAACGCAAATTTATACCTACTTCGCTGCTAGGATACGGTTAGACTTTCAACTAATTTATCTTTATTTCTGAAAATTTTGCCAATGTTTATAAATATCTATAAAACAAGGCAGAAATTACATGTATCTGTCTGTCGGTCGATTAGTCGGTCACAAGAACTCCTCCTAAACGGTGAACGTTAGCGACATGAAATTTACACACAAGGTGCTATTTTCAACTTTAAGAGTTAATTAGTTCTTAAGATATTTAATTAAATAACGAACCTTAGCCGCTTTTAGGCCTATTGCTTAGATGTTTTTTGTCAATAACTTCTGAAATCTTTATTAGACAACAATTATTTTTATGCCATTTTAAAGACCAGAAAATGATCTTTTTAATGCTATTAATTACATTGCGGTGAAATGTTTTCTCTGATTGTTATTAAGGTTTAAAAATATTTTTGTAATGTAATTTCTAACAAGTCTTTTTATTCTTATAGAAATAAATTCAAGCCAAATTACTGTTTCGCGCGAGGGCTTTTGCCAGTGTTAAAGTTAATATAAGAAAATATTGCTTTCTTTGACCATTAACAACAAAGGAGAATTTACACTTCCGGGTTCCTGTTGTCGTAGCATTTGCAGCTTTTAATGCGGTTACACAGAGATCCAATGACGTTAGTGAATTATTCCCTCGATGTTTTGTGTAACTTTCACAGTGAGGTATTACAGAATATCCATCTGTTGATACGGTATTGGGCATTAACAAGAAACATCACATACTGTAGAGCTCTTCAACATCTTAGAATTGTCAGGGCACCTTCCGACAAGCCGAGAGTGAATGCCGGTGTGCCAATACTACTAATACGCAACCTCGATATACCGAGACTGCACAATGGCACACGGTCGCAAATTACACACCAAGGTGCAAACGTCATGAAAGCTACTGTTTCGACTGATATAGGGAGAAGAGAGAGTATTTTAATTCCACGCCTTCCGATAATGCCGAAGGATATATCATCTCAGTTCAGAGGGCAACAAATCCCTTTAAAAATGTCATTTGCCAGGCTCAGGGGCAGATACTGAAAGTGGCAGATGTACATTTGGAGAAACCATATTTTTCGCATGGGCAACTATACATGGGGTCTTCACGTGTGTCCTGCCCACACAACCTCTACATCCTTGCAAATAATGTGGTATACAAAAGTATATTAGAATAGATAAACAATTTACATAACTATATCAGCATACATGTACAGTACACTCCTGTCAGCCGTTCAATTAAGTATTATCTCCGTCAGAACTTTTACTTTCTCCTTTCAAAATGCAACAAAACATTTACATTCTTGAATTTAAAAAAAAGAATAATTCAAATTCTTCGCGCACGAAGTCGCGGGTAACAGCTAGTGATTAATAAAAACAATTTCTCGGGAATGAACAGAAGCGAACTACGCTTTTGTTTATGTAGGCGTTTATCGCGTACATTTGAAAACTTTAGGTCAGGAAAAACCGAGAAAAGGTAAATACATTATATTATGATTAATTTATCTTTTTCCTAACAGCTGTGATTTCAACATATTGATAAGTTTGTCTTAAAAATATATGAGACTAATTTATGATAGAGTATTGCCTGGCGTTAAGGATATTAAAATTTTTAATTATTTTTAATAAGCTTCATGATTCTAATGCACTGTTCTAAAATTTGATGCAATGTAACAGAAAAAATATTTCACATAAAATGGAGATAACTAATAGAAACCAAATGTCAGATTTGAGCATAAAATTCCTTGTATTGTGAATTTATTCAAATATATTTTTTTTCATAAAATATTTTTTCCTGATAAAGGATTTGGTCCAAAACATGATATAAATCTCCAATTTTAGAGCAAAGACCACTAGCCAAATTTCATTACCTGGTTACCATTGGTTTTCAATTGCCTTGTTCACATACACTCGTTCACTGTGAAAGACATTATTTTAAAAACATTTTTGGTCTCGAGAGAAGCTTAAAATGTCAGAATCGTGAAATATTGTGGGTTCAAATTTTTTGAACATTACGTTTTATATTTTTACTTCATATATATGAAGGAAAATAACGATAATAGGCTGTTAACTCAGATTTAAATTTCCTTTTACTTATAGAGATAAATTTCAAAATTTCTCCCTTGAGAGTATAAAGCTTCATCTTATTATGGAGATTAAAAGTGATCCGTATTGAATAATTAAATTCTATTTGGAAAGTTATTTCTTTTCACTTTTTCTGCGCTAAGTCACCAACTAGCTTAAATTATTTCGACATTAAAGTTTTGGAATCTTTGTCTATAAATAAGCTTTGAAAATTACAGTTAATTTTGTTAAAAATAACTTCAGACTCGATTTGAAAATTAATTAGACACAATGATATTTTTAAATATAATGAAAATAGGTATTTATACATTATTCTGCTACTCTCTCGGGAAATTTAAATATCCTTTTAACAGTTTTTTGAAAAATATGCACATAAGATTTAAATTAATTTGCAAACTTTGCTTCTAAAGAATATTTTTAAATGAATTTTGAAATTGGTGAAAAATAAATTAATGAACAACTCCGAATTAGAAAGCTGTTCATCATATTCAGGGATGGCTTTTCACATAAATAAGAAAGCTTCATTGAAATCGGATTAAGAGTTTAGACAAGATAATAGAGCAAACAACGTATTAACTGATGTGCAGCTTCAGGAAAGTGATGAAAAAAGAAGTTGAGGAATCTGTGAAATATTAATGACTTTTTATCAAAAGACAGAAAAGCATTAAAAGAGGGAATATTATAATCATTATCTCTGATACATTAAAAACGAATATAAAGCAAAAATTTCTGAGAACCAATTATTAATCCACAGAGACTATTAATTAATTAAATTAATGTTTTTGATATATTAATTATTCTGACGAAGCAGTAGAAAATATGTTTTCAAAAACTGTTTATATTGAATTTATTAAAACTGGAAATAATTCAGCGAATGCAGCGATTATTTGCATTTATTTTATTTACAGAAAATATCAATTCTCAAAAAAAAATGGTGCTGGCTATGATATGTGCAGACAGTTGGCTTCTTGCAGTCGTCTCTGAAACACATAGTCTCAATTTTCAACCTGTCAGTTCTTCTGCATGTAAGAGGATTTCAAAACATTTAACTATAATTTGAATCTGAATTTTCGTTTATTTTGATTCCGATTTTCTATGCCTAGCTCTTTGTTAACGTATTTTTGGTTTTTACGAAATTTGCATATTTAAGGTTAAATACTTATTCTTGAAAGTACCTACAGATGACAGGATATATTTTGGTTCTTCACCTCGGTTATTGCACACATGTATCTGATTGAACAGCAGGTTCCACGAGACGAGGTTGTTATTGTTAATTATTATTGTGTTAGTTATTGTTTTGCAGTGTTTGATCACTGCACGCTCTTCGTAAGTGGCAATTAATGCGATCTGTTCCAGTCTTTTATATTGTGCAGTGGCGAATCCGGGGGGGGCTATCGGGCTGCAGCCCCCTAAAGCCAAGCCAGAATTCTTAATTTTATTTAACATCATTACAAGTGTTTTTTATTAATTCCCCTCTTTTTAAAAAATAATAAAAACGTTTCAACATTATTTTCTGGGTTGACAGGCTCGAAAATTTTCCTACTTTTGTAGTCATTTCACTTGTACTTATAGCTTTGACGTGGTCAAAGACATTTTTTGTCTAGTTATTTCATTGTAATTTTTATCAAATTATCGAAAGTATTATAATGTTTTTTATGATTCTTATTGTCAGGTGAGAAAAGTCTGTAAAGTTAAAGAGTTTTGGTTTATTTTAGCCTTGAGGTTTGCCATTAATCACGGCGATACAAAGTTTTTATGACCCTCCCCCCCCCCCCCCCAGACCCGAATCCTAGATTCGTCACTGATGTTGTGCATATGTATGCCAATAAACAGAGAAAGGCAACCAGTCAATCAGTCTTTGACTCCAGCACGGCACACCTAAACATAAACACTCTTCCCCATAGGATGATTTTATCATAGTTATATAAGTATAAGAAAAGCGCAAGATAGCAAAGAACATAAACACTTTTGAACTAAATTAAAACTAAGTTTCTAGTACAGTAATTTGTGAGATAAAATTATTTTTCACCCAATCTACCTAAACATTTTTGTAAAATCTCAAAAATATTGTAGATTTTTATAGACTTTCATTCACAAAAAAAGGATGTTGGTCGTTCCTTAAGAAACTGAAAAAAATTGTTTCTGTTCTGAGTTATTTAAAAAGAACCATAAGGAGACAAACCGCTTACAATTTCTGCATTCGATGGCGATTTCTTAATAAAAGCCATTGCAAAATCAGCTGTGTTCACAATTGCAAAATTTAAGAATAAATCAGTTCCAAAACTTTAAATGAATAAAATACATCTTTCGTAATAAAAAGCTGAGAAACAAAAAAAAAAACGTCTAATTTGCTTTAAGGTATCCGAACACGTTCGGAGCACTTTTTTTTTAAATTGTGAAATAGAAACACCAAAATATGTTTTTTAGATTCGAATTTAATAAAGATTAGTATTAGAGTATGATTTTTGAGTATAAATTATTATAAATTTACAAAAATCTTGAATTTCTGCTGCATTTTAGAGGAAATTCCCCAAAACTTCAAACATGCTAGAGGTCAAACTTTTGTAATAATTCAAATAAAACTAATACTAAAATAAACTACATACTATGGACTAGTGCTTGTACTAGAATCTTAAAATTCTTTGTATAAATAAAAATTTTAGAGCTAATCGAACAATCATTATAAGATTATCAGCAAATTTTTCATGTCATTTTTCAGATAAAAGACCATAATTAAAAAAATATTGTTACAATATACATTATTCTAGTACATTCACTAGAGACACATCTTAAGAAAGTGCTCACAAAATTTCAGAACAATCGAATGAAAATATCTTGAGTTATCATGTTTGAAGTGTGAAAATTATGTATAACATCTAGTTCTGAGAATAATAAAATTTTAATTTTGCCACGCGCTTAAATTAAGTATCTGAACTTTAAAAAAAATTCCTAAAAATATACTAACATCATATTAACTCGAAAAAATGCAGTTTAAAAGAATTTTTGACGGGATTCTGTTCCTTAAATGACAACTTCCGGTTAATTAAACGCCCACTTCCGGTTTTCGGTTTGTTAAAAAACAATTAATATCTCATCTTCTAATTAAAGTACCGACAAAAGTAAATATGTTTTAGAAAGGTAAATGAATAAACTATCCAAATCATCAAAAATTAAAAAATGGGAATTTTGGCCGAAAATCGAATTTTCAACGTGTTCGGATACCTTAAGCTAAGGAAGAAATAATTTTTTTCCACTTTTCCATTCATTCTTTAATCGTTTCTTAGCTTGCTTCACTTTCAGTACATCTTATCTAACTGATTTTTCGAGTTTAACTCTCTTGGGAAGAAATTTTTAAAAAAGCAAGCGATAAAAGTTAATAGGGATTTGAATTTATTTTTTAAGTTTTCATGAAACTTCTTTGAAGCTATTATTTACGAATACTTTTCCTCATGTAATACTTTTTAAATCCCTTTAGGAATTCAACAAATCCACAGCACTTTTCAAACATTATCGAGACATGAAATGACAGAAATATGTCTTTAGTCTTTAAAATGGATGTGGAGCTTACGGAATTAGGGGTGGGAAAGAAAAATATTTTTTCTTTAGATCTATCAGGTTATAACTTTACCACTTAAATGAAACCACTTATAAAAGAAATGAAAAATATTCGAAAGAATTATGAAACTGATCAGCCATTAATTACCGTATATATGTATCGAAAGGTTTGGAAAAGATACAAAATCTGTTTTAGAAGCCAGGAATTTATAAAAGTTGTTTTTCAATCTCGAATATAGTTTCTTTATTAATCTGTAATGTAAACTATTAATTTATAAATAACTAGGCGGAACTATTTAGAACATTTCTTTTAAAACTTGAATGTTTTTAAAGCAGAAACAAAGGGTCAACATTCGAGAATGTTCCGACCAACCTGGACATTTAGTCACTTTTATGATTCTATTCTCCTTCATTCTTATAGATTATTCCTGATTAATAATGCCCAGTAGCACTGTTAGAAGATGAGCTATTATTGAAAATTCTGTATATAATTTCACGCTGATCATATAGTACATTACATAATTAATTTTGCCATTTTTTTCGGTTATGTTTTGTAATATGCAGTTATTACTGAATGCAGCAACTTCTTTATACTGTTCATGGTGATGAATCAAATATAATCTCTTTTTTTCCTAAGGAAGACTGAGAATATTCATCTAATGTATATTGCATAAAAGTTTTATATGTCATTTCAGATTTGTATTAGAATTCATTGCAAGTCTTGTTTAATCATCATTGCGTGCCTCATAGCTTTAATTAATGCATATTAGTGCTATAAATCATCAAGAAAAGAAACTTAATTTGAATTGACTGGCATTTAGATTATGATCAAAGTTACCATCTTGCCTCATGAAACAATAAAGGATAACACGAGTGCAATTTATCTCTGACGTTTTGAATTATAAAAATAGCAACACAGAAAAAAGACATCTACCGGGCATGTGTAATGCTTCTTTTTTTCGGATATTAACTAGTTATGCATGTGGCGTACTCACCAACTAAATTAATACTGTTGCCCTTCTTATCAAAAGGATGATATTTCATTTCACATCCGGTAATTAGAACTGTTGGACGTATCACGGTATGCAAAAGGGATACGCCCTTCATAGAACACGCAAAGTTTAAGGCGGAATTAACTCATTTTGGGCACTTGAAAATTTAGAGTGCACATAGTTGTTTTATTTTCTCGAATTCATTATCAACTGAAGTTCTTAATTGGAGTATAATAAAAGTGGGAACTGTGATAAAACTTTTCTCTCTCCCGATCAATAATTCTCTAAACTCGTCGTTTGCCGTCGTAGAATGTTCAAGTAGATTTCTGATACTAACATTTGGATTTAAATTTCTCTTAATGGAAAACTATGAAAACGAAACAGAATGTTGGAAAAGGAATTAACTGCACTGTATTGGTACACAAGCTTAATTTTACAATTCAGGAAAAAGCATAGTTTCTTGCCAAATGTTGGTAACATATATCACTTTTAACCTTCTGTGATTCCGAATAGGTGATAATCGTTAAATAGATCTGGACATAGTCAGTCTAATTATTCAGTGAATCGTCAATCTACTCCTTGATAGCTACGACGAGCAACTTCCAGCGATACAAATCAAACAATATGTGTAGGATTCCAAGAATGCCTGAATAAATGAATTACGGCCACTAATTCAGAGAAGAAAAATGGCAACTAAGAAATTTTCCGCATTTTTATGGTCTGTGTCATGCCCATTCATACAAGTGTCACTATCAAGCTAAATTACGACTGTATCATTTGCAGTCATTCGCAATCTAATAAATAGGACAAAGGCCTGACAAATTTTCACTTATGTTTGTTTACAGCAAGTAGAAAATATTTCATCCGCCTCAAATTTCTGTAATGGATTTCAGAAATTCCTGTCTGAATGAAGTATTTAGAAAATTATTCAGAAATATTATTTGATGCCATTAAATTACTGAATAAGAGGTAAATAATTCGATCTTAAATATCGCCTTTCTTTAAACTTGAATATAATTTTGTTGAAGAGAATAAAGGGTGAATTACCAAGTTCAACACTTGTAAATGTCTATTATTTGTTATTTCACTTAGTACCGTTTTGTACTGTTTTACTTTACCTCGATTTTCTACACTGCAAAGTATATTTCTTGCAGTGGAAATAATTCTATCGTAACAAGCTTAGCGAAATCTTTCTGTTCAGAAGAAAATATAGAAAGTTTATCATTTTCTTTAAAAAATAGCATGCCAAAATAATGTTTTTTTCAAATCACAATAGTAGAACTTTAATATTGGCATTAATTTCAAACGTCATCGAACGAATATTATGCATGTTTATTTTATCTCAGAAATGCAGCAAACGAAAAAAATAAGATGTTCTGTAGCATCAGACTCAAGAATATAGCCTTTTTTAATATAAAAATAATTTATTTCGGCTATTTACGACGTATTTACAGAACGTTGTTCAGTCGGACATCAATTTTTCTAGAATTCTCCTCGCAAAATAAAAATATTAAAAATGTCTCGGATCATTTCACCTCTAGCTCGACAGTCTGCGTCTTGAGCCAAAAACATCTTAAAATAATTGGCAAAACCGTCTTTATCTCTAGTATGTTCAAATATACTTCGTTCAAGCCTGGCTTAATATCGTTGCATTGCGTATCTTTTATTAATATTGTATTATTTATACAAATTAAAAAGCATTACCAACTTCGACTTCGCGTTGCATTTAATGAAATCTTTGTTCTTCGAAATTAAATCTACAGAATAGTTTTACCTTTTTAATCCTAAACCATAAATGAGACATCAAAATTATCCAGCGTAGGAATAATTTTGATGTCTAATTTTGATGGGATAGAGAAAAGCTGTGCTTCGCCATAAATTTGCTCTTCTACTTTTCGAATATCAGCCGTATGGAATAGTTAAAAGAACTGAAGTGGTGTGGCAGGCTTATAACAATTTTTAATTAACCAATTTATTGCAAGTCTTATTTAATCACCATTGCGTGCCTCATTGCTTTTCTTAATGCATATTAGTGCTATAAATCATCAAGGAAAGAAACTTAATTTGAATTGACTGGCATTTAGATTATTATCAAAGTTACCATCTTGCCTCATGGAACAATAGTGGATAACACGCGTGTAATTTATCTCTGTCGTTTTGAATTATAAAAATAGCATCACAGAAAAAGACATCTACCGGGCATGTGTAATGCTTCTTTTTTCGGATATTAACTAGTTATGCATGTGGCGTACTCACCAACTAAATTAATACTGTTGCCCTCCTTTTTAAAAGGATGATATTTCATTTCACATCCGGTAATTAGAACTGTTGGACGTATCACGGTATGCAAAAGGGATACGCCCTTCACAGAACACGCAAAGTTTAAGGCGGAATTAACTCATTTTGGGCACTTGAAAATTTAGAGTGCACAGAGTTGTTTTATTTTTCCGAATTCATTATAAACTGAAGTTCTTAATTGGAGTATTATAAAAGTGGGAACTGTGATAAAACTTTTCTCTCTCCCGATCAATAATTCTCTAAACTCGTAGTTTGCCGTCGTAGAATGAATTGTTCAAGTAGATTTATGATACTAACATTTGGATTTAAGTTTCTCTTAATGTAAAATTATGAAAACGAAAGAGAATGTTGGAAAAGGAATTAACTGCACTGTATTGGTACACAAGCTTAATTTTACAATTCTGGAAAAAGCATAGTTTCTTGCCAAATGTTGGTAACTTCTGTGATTCCAGATATCTGATAATCGTTAAATAGATCTGGACATAGTCAGTCTAATTATTCAGTGAATCGTCAATCTACTCCTTGATAGCTACAGCGAGCAACTTCCAGCGATACAAATCAAACAATATGTGTAAGATTCCAAGAATGCCTGAATAAATAACTTACGGCTCCTAATTCGGAGAAAAAAAATGTCAACTAAGAAATTCTCCACATTTTTATGCTCTGCGACATGCCCATTCATGCAAGTGTCAGTATCAAGCTAAATTACTTCTGTGTCATTTGCAGTCATTGGCACTCTAATAAATTGTACAAGGGCCTGACAAATTTTCACTTATGTTTGTTTGCAGCAAGTAGAAAATATTTCATCCGCCTCAAATTTCTGTAATGGATTTCAGAAATTCCTGTCTGAATGAAGTATTTTAGAAAATTATTCAGAAATATTATTTGATGCCATTAAATTACTGAATAAGAGGTAAATAATTCGATCTTAAATATCGCCTTTCTTTAAACTCGAATATAATTTTGTTGATAAGAATAAAGAGTGAATTACCAAGTTCAACACTTGTAAATGTTGTTATTTGTTATTTCGCTTAGTACCGTTTTGTACTGTTTTACTTTACCGCGATTTTCTACACTGCAAAGTACAGTGGCTCACATTTGTTTTCGGACACTTGTGTTTTTGAAACTTACTTGTGAAAAAGATCATCCAAATATTAAAGGATTTACTTCCAATTTTTTTCATATAAACCTTCTTTTATCTACAATAAAACCTACTTATTGTAATGAAAATAAATTCAATACCTTTTTTGAAAAAATTTAATTTACCGAGAAAGTGTTGAAAACAATCTCACATAAGTAATTGGACACTTTGAAAATTCAACAAATGTAAACGAAAATATGCAAATAATCAAATATTTTAATACTTTGTTGGGTATCCTTTAGCTGAAATTACACTTTTAATATGTTTTGGCATGGATTCAACTAGTTTTTTTGCTTACATTTCTATATTTGAAGTAAACATGGCCGCTACAATTCTATTATGAATTTACTCATAGAACATTTTAAAGATGATAAAAGAATCAGAACTATCGGAAACTTGTTAAAGTAAGTCATTCAACTGTTTTTGCTATTATATAATGAAGGAAACTATGTGGACCTTTTGAAAATGCGTTGAAATCAGGAGCTCCTCACAAGTTAACTCCCAGGAAATGAAGTTTTATCATGTATAAAATCAGGAAAAACCCAAAACTTAGTGCAGTGAAACTTACAACAGAATTAGAAAAAAGATTTGCAATAAAAGTAAGCCCTGAAACTACTAGACGAATTATCAGATCATATGGGTACAACAATAGAGTTGCCAGGAGGAAATGCTTCATTAATGAACGAACAAGGAAGGTACGTCTAGATTTTGCAAAATCAATGGTAGATAAAGATGTATCGTTTTGGGAAAGTGTTATATTTGTGGATGAATCAAAATTTAACATATTTGGGTCTGATGGGCGAATGAGTGTGTGGAGAAAGTCCAGCGAAGAAGCTCAATCGGAAAAATCTATTGGCAACTGTCAAACATGGAGGTGGAGTCATAATGGTTTGCGGATGTTTTGCTGCTTCTGGTATGGAAAATTTAGTTTCATTGAAAATAATATGGACCAATATAAGCATCCTGAAAGAAAACTTGAAAATATAAAACTTGGAATTCAAAACACATTCAAGTTGTATCAAGATAGAGATCCCAAACATACAGCCTTAAATGCTCGCTTATGACTGCTATACAACTGTCCCAAAGTTATCAAGACTCCACCATATTTTCCAGATTTAAATCCAATTGAAAATATGTGGCATAAACTGGAGAAAAGAACAAGAAAACATGATATTTCTTCGAAAAAACAACTTAAAGCAGTCTTAACAGAGGAATGGAACAAAATTGGACATTCTTACACAAAAAAGTAAAAAAAAAAACTAGTTGAAACCATGCCAAAACGTATTAAAAGTGTAATTTCAGCTAAAGGATACCCAACAAAGTATTAAAATGTTTGATTATTTGCATATTTTTGTTTACACTTGTTGAACGATCAAAGTGTCCAATTACTTATGCGAGATAATTTTTAACACGTTCTCGGTAAATTAATTTTTTCAAAAAAATGTATTGAATTTTTTTTATTACAACATGTAGGTTTTATTATAGATAAAAAAAAGTTTAGATGAAAAAAATTTGAAGTAAATCCTTCAATATTTAGATCATGTTTTTTAAAAGTAAGTTTCAAAAACACAAGTGTCCAAAAACAAATATGAGCCACTGTATATTTCTTGCAGTGGAAATAATTCTATCGTAACAAGCTTAGCGTAATCTTTCTGTTCAGAAGAAAATATTCAAAGTTGATCATTTTCTTTAAAAATAGAATGACAAAATAATGTTGTTTTCAAATCACAATAGGAGAACTTTAATATTGGCATTCATTTCAAACGTCATCGAACGAATATTATGCATGTTTTTTTTTTTATCACAGAAATGCAGCAACCGAAAAAATAAGATGTTCTGTTGCATCAGACTCAAGAATATAGCCTTTTTTAATACAAAAATAATTTATTTCGGCTATTTACGACGTATTTACAGAACGTTGTTCAGTCGGACATCAATTTTTGTAGAATTTTCCTCGCAAGATAAAAATATTAATAATGTCTCGAATCATTTCTCCTCTAGCTCGACAGTCTGCGTCTCGAACCAAAAACATCCTCTTAAAATAATTGGCAAAACCACCTATATCTCTAGTATGTTCAAATATGCTTCGTTTAAGCCTTTTTAATATCGTTACATTGCATATTTTTTATTAATATTGTATTATTTATACAAGTTAAAAAGCATTACTAACTTCGACTTCGCATAAAGTTATGCGTAAACATTTAATGAAATCTTTGTTCTTCGAAATTAAATCTACACAATAGTTTTACCTTTTTAATCCTAAACCATAAATGAGACATCAAAATTATCCAGCGTAGGAATAATAATAGTATTTTTCTCATTATTCAGCAAAATCAAAGCTCCAAATAGTGAATCAAACCACAGAAGACAAATTTTCATTCAAATTCAACACTTAAAAATTCGAACGAATGTTGTAACGAATTGTGTAACCCAATAAATCGTTTGGTCTTACGAATAAAATGAAAACCGTTTTCCTGTATCATAAAAATGCTACGTAACCGCAAACACTTGCTTTTTTCATTGTCTACTATTTCAATCTGATACATTGGGTTAAAACAATGAATATTCATTCCTTCGCTGGAGACGTAGATATATCCCTTCAAATCAATTTTCACGCAAAATTTTTCGAATTCCTGTGTTTTGATTCTGGATGAATCACCAACCTTCTGTCACACGATTTGTAAAAATTCCATTCACTGCGAAAGGTCGAGAAGAGGAATTTTAATTAGCAGACGATGAAGAAAGGGGTAAAGGTTAAGCTTTAACTGCAACCGTGCTTCTATTTATAGTTCATTACAGTGCCCATTGTGTTTCCTTTTAAGACTAAAATAAAGGATGAAAGCTTGATGAGATGCGTTTCCAAAGAATGCCGCTTTTCAAATAAATTATTATGATGACGATACGCATGCTGCTCTCAAAGAATAATGAATATTTCTCGAAGCGAATACTGTGAGGTTCTCTACTCCAAAAATTACATTTTATATTTGGAGTACCTTACTTACCTGGTTTTGATGGGATAGAGAAAAGCTGTGCTTCGCCATAAACTTGCTCTTCTACTTTTCGAATATCATCCATATGGAATAGTTAAAAGAACTGAAGTGCTGTGGCAGGCTTATAACAATTCTTAATTAACCATAGTTGCTTAAATGAATAGTGGTTCGATCTTGAAGTCTAGCTGTGATTAAGAAAATTTAGATTAAGCATCCCTGTTGAATTGTTCACCGCCTGAGGTTGTTAATTTAAATAGTAGTAGTTATGATTCAGAAAACGACGCATGCTGTTTCTTTCAGACACACATTTAATCCCTTTGTCTTTGAGGCAATTTGGGTGACCTTTCGTTATTTCAAATATAAAGATAATCTAGGGTTGAAAGTTTAGAGATTTATGACATAAATCTCTGCATAGTTATTAAATTCATACCAATTGTTTTGAGGTAGATTCCTTATAGGATCCCTACCTATTGCAATGGTTCTCATGACACGACTTCTGGAAGATTCCAATACAATAAAAGTGTACAAATCCCTACAAATTAAATGGTAACAGAAATTATTAAATCAAAATAAACAAACACAAACACTAAATCCAAAAAAAATTTAAAACTTAATCTGAAATCTCACTAATAAAATAATTACAGGATTAAGAAAGCAGATTCATTAAATTATATAAAACTATAATAGGAATTAAACACACTCTAAGAAATAATATTAAAAATATATTGCACTTAAAACGTTAAAAGAAAACATTAAAAACACGTTGTAAAAGAAAACCCAAAACAATAAAAAGGAACAAGACGCCAATGTCCGGGACGCGTCTTCAGCAAGGGAAATCCCGAACGAGCTAAACATAAAAATCCGGTGTTTTCTGAACACAAAACTCTAGCAATAAAGCCAAAAAGAGTTTGTTTCCCCGGAACACCGAACAAAAACTAAAGTTTGAAACAAAGCAAAAAGCCCAAGTCCAATTGAAAAAAATAAAAATAAAATAAATGCCCAAGTCCATTAGAAACTAAACATATTAAACCCAACCCCGAAACCAACAAAGCAAAACAAAAACGAAGAAAAACAACGTGTTACAACGTGTTTTTAATGTTTTCTTTTATTAATATTTCTCACTTTTCGGTTGTACTGCTGCATTGGCTCATCCACCGTATTTGTGAAGTTTTTTCCTCATATTTAAATCAATTATAGAATCTATTTTTTCTCACAATTAAATCTTTTTCAGATTCTATGTTTATTATATTTTGTCCATTTCCTAAAAATTATCCTAAAGTTTACTTCTTTATAATTGCCTTTCTTCATTTTAAGTACTTTCTTAACTGTTATTGCATTTGTTTATGTTTGTATATATATATATATATATATATATATATATATATATATATATATATATATATATATAAAATATAAATCTAAATATAACTTGTTATATATGATCTTACACAAACAAAGTAAACAAGATATATCATGAAGCCAATCCTATACTAAAAATTCATAAGTTAAACAATACAGCCAAATCTAAAACAAAATCTAAAGAATTGAAAATACTATAGATACCATTAACAAAAATTAAATTTGAACATTTATGTCAACATATAAAAAACTCAAATTGAAAAAAGGCAATCCATATATATGGAGTTTTCAACAATTAATATAGCAGCTTGGTTGTGGACAAGCTTAAGCCAGGTTAAATTAATTTTGCTGTATAAACCATCCCTGTTATTATAGTTATTGAAAAAACAGACAGGGTAATTTAACCTAAAATGAAAGAATTTATTAAGAAGAATCATACACTAACCCTAACTAGAAAACATAACTATATGTAAAGGATTAAAATTCAAGATAAAAATATGTAAAACAACAATATATTGCACTATTATATTGCACTAAAAACAATAAATACATCTTTCAATAAAATACCCATACTTATTCATTAAACTTTAAATAATCAGTGTCTCTACCTATCCTTACCATGATTCAACACTTTTAATATATGCCACCACTTAACCTGACATTACATATTGCCATAACAAGAATTCCAACTATGAAACTACAAAATTGACCAAACGAAATAATTAATTATGAAATTAAAGAATTAGTAAGAATTTTAATTAAAAATCTCAAAACCAGTTAATAAATGTAATACACTTAGTTATCTAGAAAATATTTGAAAATTGGAAAAACTGTCTATATAAGGAATGTTTCAATTTAAAAACCGTGGCTCCATCTATGTAATAATTTTGAAACCAGTAAAACAAGGACCAAATTCGAAAAAAATTACACATTACATGTAAAATATGAATAAACACAAACCTACCATCAAAGAATTAAAATATTCCATGAAATACCAATAAGAATGCATTATTCTAAATGACCTAAATATTTCTTATCTATATAAACTCTTAAAAAACTATTTGGTATTCCATAAACCATTGCATAACAATACAAAATTTTTATGTTCTTAATTCTATTATCATTGTCTGTTACAAAATTATTATTTCTAATTATATAATTTTTCACTAAATTCTTGAAGACAGAAATGCTAAGATTACTATCCCAATAAGGAAATTTATTAATTTGAAAATTAAATGCATTTCTTTTATCAAAGATATCTGTTACTATTTTATTATCTATAATTTTTATATCTCGATCTAGAAATTCTGCAGCTAATTCCTTGTCATTAGTTTTTATAAGTTTTAAATAATCAGGATAGAAATTAATATGTGGCTTAAGGTCTATTTCTTTATTGAATAATATCAAATCATCTATATAACGGAAAAATATACTGTGGCTATAATTAGTAGTCTTTCTCATAGTAATGTAAGTGAATATTTGCTAAACTATTACTAACTGAACCTCCTTGAGGTTCTCCTTTAATTTGATGGAAAATCCTATTATCAAAAAAGATATAGTTTTCTTTTAGAACAAGATTAATAAGATTTTTAAAATTATTAATGGAAAAATCTTTTTTAAGGTCAAAATCTTTATGTATATTTACTAACGTATTAATGAAATCATCAATCTCTATACTATTAAATAAATCTTGGAAGTCATATGTATATACACTAGATATTTCTACATCTTTAATCACATTTAATATTTCTACACTATTATTTACTAAAATTGCATTTTTTGCTTATTTAAATTCTCTATAACTGTCTGTATGTATTTTTGAACGAGTTTGCCAGATTTTGTGATATAAGTATTGCAGACATTAGTAACGCTTCTAAATTTAAGAGGACTCTTGTGAAATTTTGGAGTAAGAAAGGTGTGAGGATAATCTTTTTTAATGTAATTAATTCCAAGTTTTTTATGAAAGGCATGAATTCTATTAGAAATTTCTCTGTCACCTAATTTTGTCTCTTTATAAATATCACTGTTAATAATATGATCATTAAGTAATATATACATATAATAATATTATATATATATATATACAGTCGGACCTCTATTTTGCGAATTTCTCCATTTTGCGAACTTTTTCTTGAAACCAAGAACATTTTGAGAATGTCTTCGTAAAATAATCTCCCAAATACCGAAGTTCATTCTCTATTTAACGAACTTTTTCCTGTGATCCAATATTTTTTTTCTCCCTATTTCTCAAAATATTTGTAAGCATTTCAAACTTATTCTTTCTTTTAATACATTTTATGGTGACCAATGACCTTGAAGCTGGAAAATGTCAAAGCGAAAGTGCTTGAGCATCAAAGAAAGAAATTTAATTCTTCATCAGGTGGATAAAGACATGAAAAAAAAGATTTTGCTTTAAAATTTGGTATTCCTCCAAACAGCTTATCAGCCATAATAAAAAAATCGTGATAAGATTCAAAATTATGATTCATCGAATTCTTGTTCAAAACGTTTAAAAGCATGCGTCTATGAAGATGTGGATGAGGCAGTTTTCAAGTGGACAGTGTGTAAAATAAAAACAATACAGCAATGAATTGCGATGAAGACGAAGATGATGATGGAATTGACCATGATTCAGAAATTAACAAATCTTGGTATGATGAAATGCTAAAATTCATTAATTTTAATATAAAATTATTTTTTTTGAAATTGAAAATACAGTGTATTCCCGGACAATTATTTGTTTTATTCTTGTTTTCTTTGCAGATTTCTTTTTGATGGGTAAAATATATAAAACAAATAGATATTAATTTACAAAATAAAGGTGCGATTAATTACTTTTTAAATAATATTTAGTGTTTATGAATTTAAAATCTGTTTTGTATAGTTTAAAGTATTTTAAATGGTGAATCTCTATTTAACGAATTTTCCATATAACGGACTTTTTTTCGGGATCTAGCGACTTCGTTAAATAGAGGTCCGACTGTATATATATATATATAATCTCACTTAATTTTATTCCAAATTCTAATATTATATATTTTAAAATCTTAATGTATTCCAAAATCACTTCTCTAAAACTCCAGTTTCGTTCTTTTCCCGCGCTGGAGGTATATTAAATCTCTCATTTTGGCATATTTATAACTAAAAGGATATTTAATCGCTTTCACGTGCCCACAGAAAATCATGACGGCGTCTCTCTGGCACCAGACTTTTCCCTGAAACGCCTACGTAACTTATTAAAAATACCCAATATTCCCTTCACTTTGATCACGTGTCAATATGTTATTCCCTTATCCGAGAGAATACAGGGATTTTTCTGTGCACTCTCGCTGGTAACCTAAACGGAGATGCACGTATATCCACCACTCTCCTATTGATAATAAAATAAGAGGTAGTTATTTTCTCGGCCTGTTTATTTTCAACGACTACAACCACGAATACGATATATATATATATATGGAACGATTAAAATATTCTTTTAATAATAAATATGCCAAAAGAGAGATTTAATATACCTCCAGCGCGGGAAATAGAACGAAACTGGAGTTTAAGTATAAGACTACGTCTAAAAGACGGTTTTGGGTCGAAATTCACAAATTTTTTTTATGGTTTTACTTTAAAGCCCATTTATTTAGCTTTCTAGATCTGGGTTTATTTTATTTTTACGATGAATAGAAACGGAGATATAGAAATTTTTATAAAGCGCGGTAGCTGAAAACGAAACCGGAAGTTGGCTGTTTTCCCTCGTCATACCCAATACACCGCACTTTGAAGTATAAATTAATTTGCTTTTCATTTATCTCTATTAATTATACACTCTATCTGCAAGTCATGTCAATTTGAATAAGATTTTGAGTTTCGACAATCTACTATGAACTTTTTTGCCAAAATGCACATTTGTGGAGTTACAAAATTCACGTTTTGGGACATCGATAGCTTAATTGTTGTTTAATGATTGATTTTATGGTCTTAAAAGAGTATTTCATGAACTGGGAACAGTTCCTCGCCAACATACACATTGAAATAATATCTTAACCTCAATAACCATAGAATCGTCACTTCTAATAGACAGTCTTTGGCAGGAACAAGAAACGCTAGAAAAAAATTACGGGCTCTCAGAATGAAAAAGTGTGATAAGATTCTGAATAAAGAAGGTATATCCTACAAATGTGACAAATTTCAAAAGAAGTTAAATAAATATATTTTTAATGAAAAGCAAATTAAAACTTTAAACGCGTTTTTTGGAAAACTTATATTTTGTCAAAAGTCACTTACGCAAAACACGATATCTCAAAACATTATCTATATATTTCCTTGAAATTTTGTATACAGAGAAATAATTTGAATATATGGATTAGAGAGAGAGAGAATTTCTGCTAGAGTGTTTTGCTTTTTGCTCTAATTTTACCCCTTTTTTACCTAAGTTATCCCATTTTACTGAATGTCAAGTGACATAAAATTTCTTGACTGGTATTAATAGTTGTTTTGATTCATATTGAGTCAGAAAATGAACTGAAATTGCACATTAAGGTGCTTTTTCAAAAATTCGTGCCCGCACGTAGTCAGATACCTTAAGAAAAGTGATTTTGGAATACATTAAGACTTTAAAACATATAATATTAGGATTTGAAATAAAAGTGAGATTATTACACACACACACATATATATATATATATATATATATATATCAACAGCCAAGGTCTGTTGTATATGTATATATATAAATAAAGAATATATAATAAAGAATAAATGAAAACGCAGTTAAAGCACAGTGACGATTTTTCAGGAGATTAAATCAATGTGAACTGCTGAAAAGATAAAGAGTTTTCTTGCAATCAGTGACGCCGTAAGGCATAATACATTGATTTTCATCTCTAAAGTCAATCCAAGAAGCAAAGAGAGGAGTTTGGAAATTAAAAACAAAAGTAAGATGTGAGGAAAAGCTAGAACAAGGTAAGAATAAATTTTTTGCATACAAAAAGGGTCGGATACTGTGAAGTGACGGCGGAGGGTTATGGCTGTGACCAGCATTGAAAGGGATGTTTACGGGATATCGAGTTACAAGTTTCGCGCCAGACTTTGATTGCTGCCAGGAGCACTTCAGAGTATCCGAACTTTTGGTACGTAAAAGCTATGCAAGTCGATACCTTACAAAAATTTAAACTTGTTGGATAGTACGAGTCCCACTAAAGACCACAAGTTATGAAACAAAAAAAAGCATTTTTGGGGTATAAATACGTATGCTTTGATTCTGTAGCCAAATTACAATAACAGAAATAAATTTTCTAACATTTCCATCGTTATCCCATTAGTTATTTAATATTAGTTATTAGATATTTAATTAAATTTTTTCTTCTTTGCAGTGTACTTCTAGACATACCGTAGTGGTCGGATGCAGCCCTTTCAGACATTTTATTTTCCAAAACACTTGCAATTGAAATTAGTTTATTTCAGTTATACTAATATCTCGTTCTGAAACAACACGAGGGCTTTTTGGGACGGGCCTGATAATTTTGAACCGTAATCATATGACGAGGGCGACACCTGAGCTGGAACCCCCTCTCATAAGTTCCACACCGCACCAGCGGAACGACATTTGATCTCTACGTATGACTTAACGTGCAACAGGCCCCATATACGGCGGAGTTTCAATAGAATCAGGTTTCGAACCTAGACGGCCCCGAAGCCGAGACCTTACTACTAGGCCCCCCCCCCTGCAATTGCAAGCTTCATGGCATCCACAGATTACTCTCCTCGACCTCGTCTTCAGACTTCTTCTTTGACTTTTTTCGTAAGGTAAATTGGCATTTTTTCGAAAATTAAAAAAGTATGGCCCATACTACACGACCGACTTTGAAAAGAAAAACATAGTGACGGCTAAATTCGGTTAAATGAAGCAAGATAAAACTCCATAATTTAAACATAGTAAGCTAAATAATAACACTAATTTCATAATTTTATTCTTACCTGTAGGAGTGCAAAGATTCATCAAAAATTATACGAAGCAATCACTCACAAACATGGCAAATGTACAGAGGAACGACGCAAATCAGTATGTCAACCAGCTATCTCCACATGGCGGACTGGTGATATGGCTGTACTGTAAGCGTAATAATGGACGACTACTTACCGGCAGACCCTAGAAACACTAGGTGGACCAAACTATTCCCTTATATATATATTTCCACACCGACCTAACTTACACATAGGGTGTAAAGTTCGTCATGAGTCGCAGGGAAGCAAAATTTCTACATAAATTCAATGCAAATAATTGCGCAATAATAATTTTACAATACAATTTTAAAATGTCAATAATGAAATAAAATACAAATATAATATAAATAACATCCATCTTGGCTGAAGATACTTTAATAACATTAAGAAACTTAATAAATAAACATACATAAGAATAAAAAATTCATGAAAATAGTATATAAAAATTAATAAGTAAAAGTAATAAAATTTATAAAAATAAACAAAAAAGAAAGAAATTTATGAGATGTATACAACAGGGGCAAGAGGTGCACTAAATCAAACACGAAGTCTGTCATACAATTTAGAAAAGAGAGAGAAAAAATATCTATGATACAATTTTAGGAGAAAAACGACTATAGAAATCATTTCTTATTCTTTTTCATACGAATTGTTACAACTGTATTCCATATTTTACGGTGCGAAAAATTTATCAACGGTTCATGTTTACCCATTGACAGTTGTTCTCATAAAGTCATTTTCTGATCGTTTAGTTTATAATCCTGATATATGTTACTTTTGAATCATTTTTAAAAATTCGATAATTAAGAAAGTGTTTATGTTCTTCATAAAACGTTTCAATTAGCAGACGATGAAGAAAGGGTAAAGGTTGAGCTTCAACTGCAACCGTGTTTCTATTTATAGTTCATTATCGCCCCCATTGTGTTCTTTTTAAAGGCTAAAATAAAGGATGAAAACGCAACGAGTTGTGTTTCCAAAGAATGCCTCTTTTCAAATAAAAGCTTATGATGACGGCGCGCGCCTGCTGCAAAAGAATAATGAATATTTGATAAAGCGAACACTGTGAGGTTCTCTGCTTTAGAAATTAGATCTTGCGCTTAGTTTTGTTAAGGTTTGAAAATTTGGTCTCTCACTTTTCGGTTGTCAGGAAATAGCCTTCAGAATAGTTTGAATCCGTACAAAATGTGGGAGGTTTCGAATAGTTACTAATTAACAAAATGAGTATTGGTTTGATCTTGAAGTTTGCTTTTGAAAGTCAGAAATTCAGATAAAGCAGCCGTCCTTATTAGTTCTCTGCCTATGGTTGTTACATTAAGTAGCAAAAATTTCATTTCGAATTAAAACATATTCGTGTTGGTGCTTTAAAACAAACTTAGAATTCCCATGTCTTTGAAGCAAATTGCAACTTGCTTATTCTTATTTCTAATATAAAATTATCCCGGATTGAAAGTTTACTACATCTTGAGAATCATCGATTTAAAACTCCACAAAGATATTAAATTCATCTCATTTGTTAGAACAATCTTTCTTCTTTTATTACAAATATTATTATGGAAGGAACAATTTGACTAAACGACTATCTTCCGCTTACAGTCATACAAGCCCCGCATTATTTTTGATTTCCTGAAATGTATTGGCATTTGACTCATCTTAAAAGCCAAGTCAATAAAAGTCAATTTATTTTCTCCATAGATATAAAGTGTCATTTTATAGTCTAGCCCTCTGAGCGCCCAATTATTTTGAACTTTTAGCTATCAGGTTAGAAAACATAGCTTTTAAAGGAAATGAATCGATCTTTTTTGTATTTAAATATATCTTTGAAATCTTAAGAACACTTTATCTATGGTTGTTTAAGAAAATATACATATAAATACGACCTATCTGCTTTTGAACTGAACATGAAAAACGGAAAAAGACGTTTGGACCGCTCGGAGGGCTAGTATATGTCTATGCTGATGCTTGGAAAATTTTGTGTGTAACCAATTACAAAGCAATAAACAACAGATACATTTATAAAAAGAATCGGGACTTAGGATTTAGAATTATACGAATGTTTTCCACGGATATACACGAATCAAAAACAAAAATTGAAGTAAATATTATTAGGATTCAAAATTCTTCAAAAATACACTGCGTTTCGGCCTCACAATGAAAAACTTAACCAAGGGATTTTGTTCAAGTCCCTAGTTAATCTTCGTTACTATTTACCGAGATACTTCTCAAGCTTATTCGTGAAAACGGCAATTTTTAATGGTTCAGGATAATTAAAAAAAATTGAGTAATCAAACCTTCTTTTCAACGCCAAATTTTATGAAAAGGCATCAAACTTCTCTGAGTTTGGCGCCATATCTTCAGGTTAAATATCCGTCATATAATTCCAACCAAACCAGCTGTAACGTACCTCAACAAAAGCATATTATTCTAAAATGGTTCGAACTGCAATTTCTTCTACCTAATGCTGAATATTTCGCTCCCGAAAGTTAGTTATTATTTTTTAAAATTTTTGCTGTTATATTTTTCCGTTAAGTTATTAGAAAATTCAAATATATGTCGTGACAAATGTAGAATTCTAAAGGCTCTTTCAATTTTTAAATTTTATTATCGCGGAGCAACTTATTTCTTGTAATATAGCTATGCGAACGCAGGAATTTCAATTTTTCGCTTATTCATTTATTACTTTTGTTTAAAAGAAAAATTTTTACTTTATCGTTTGGTACTTTGAAGAAATGCTGTTTGAATTCTGACGACTAAAATTCTTTTATTGCAAAATCTAATAAATCGATCAGGAAACAAACTTCAAGCAAAAAAGAAAAGCATGTTTGAAAGTTTCCTCTTCATTCAATCGTAAGAATCATTTTTCTGATTCTGGCATTCATGTATTCAACTTTCTCATTAATCACCAAATGATTTATGATAACAAAGAGAAAATATATTTCCCTTCTTTCAAGAAATTCCAATTCATTAAAAGAATAAATCTCATTAGGACTTTTTCAAAAAATTAATTATGTCTGTCATTAATGTATTTCTTCTAAAATCCTTTCATTCAAAATACTACCTGTTACCCGCGACTTCGTGGGCGAGGAATTTGAATTATTAATTTTTTTTAATTCATGAATGTAGATGCTCCGTTACATGTTGAGAAGGAAAATTGAAAATTCTGACGGTTGATAATACATAATTGGATGACTAACAGGAGTGTACTGTATATGTGTGCTCTTTTATTTAGGTAATTTCTTTATCTGTGCTAACAAACTTTAGTATGTTACGATTTTTGTTTTACGATTTTTGCACAAATGAAGACGTTTTGTGGGCTGGACACACGTGAACACGCCACATATAGTTGCCATGCGAAATATATGGTTTTTCCAAATGTACGGCTGCCACTTTGAGTGTCTAGCCCTGAGCCTGGCAAATACTATTTTTAAAGGGAATTATTAAGTTTTGAACTGGTATGGTAAATCCTTCGGTACACCAAGTTTACATATTAATAGTACTGGCACACTGACTTTTAATCTCAGTTTGCCGGAAGGTGCCTCTGACAATTCTAAGGAGTTCAAGAATTCTACAGGATATAATGTTTATTTGTTATTGCCCATTAATGTATCTACAAACAGATATTCTCTAATACCTCCCTCCATTTGTGGCATATTTCTTTTTCATTTAACAGACGTAAACTTTCATTATTTAGCGACAAAATTACCCACTCAACAACCATTCTCTATTTATCATATTAGCTTGTAGTGCAGGATAAATCTTGCTTATCTGTTATGAGCTATGAACAATTTTGAAAATTTTTCCTTTCAGTTTAGTACACTGTTTGAATCTGTTTTAAACCGACCTTCACCAATTTTCAAAATATTAGTCCTGAATCAGTGTCGTTGAACAGTTGAACTCTCATATTCGCAGTGAGTTTAAATTTCTTGACATGCTCCCATAACAGAGACGTCTTTAAACATGCATTAATTTCATCCATCGATGTCCCCTAGTTATTATAGGTTCAATATGTCTAAAATTGTCTGACATCAATATTTCCATCCCTCCCATGATAATTTGGTTATTATTAATTTCTTTCATAGTTCGATTTAACATTTGAACTGCTCTTTTTTGAGACACTACTGCGTTAGCAATTTTTTTGTCTTTCCGAATTTGAGCTAAGATATTTTGAGTAGATTGAGAAGGAAGGACTTTCCAGTAACGCCAGGAGCATTTTGAAAGAATAACCACCTTCACCGCTTTCAATCTATTCCAAAAAACTATCTAAAACGTTTTGTTATCCTGAGTTCAACCGTGGAACGAACTCAGTTAGTCGCTGTTGAAATTCTTTCGTAGGGCAGTTTCTGCATTAGGTCATGAATAATTTCCTCTATCCTACGTGGTCTACTCATTCCAATGTTCGATAGATCTTTACCAGTTATACCAATATCATTTAACTCTTCTACCTAATTTATTTATCCGTTACTGTAAATCACATCATTGTACTCAATGGTATCATCATGCCCTTGCAATCTGTGGAATATTTCATCCACCATGCTATATGTCATCCGCTTCTAGCATTCAAAAGAAAACATAAAACAAAATATATTTTCGTATATTTTCCTTTAGTTATAATCAACATTAGATTTTAAATTTTAATCTGAAAACGCTTGCAACTATATCATATCGATCAATAGATTTCTGTTCCGGCGTCAATTTATCGACAATTTTTTGAATAAAATCTGATAAGAAAAAGATAAAAATGTAAATAATTAAAATTAAATAGACTGTAAACTCAAAAAATTAAAATCAAGCGTTAAGTTGAGGAATTTCAGTTATTATTCCACAAATTAATTATTTATTTCTTTTCTCAGCAAGATCACATAGTGCGATTTTCTTTATGATCGCGTGATGTTTGACTTTAAAATTAATTTGAAATAAAGGATTAATATAATTTAAAATTTCTCGGGAAGTATTGATCACAGCGAGATAAATTTTATATCAATGGATGGCAAATTTTATTTCACTATTTTAGAGCTATTAAATTTGAAATTAGACCGACAATTACTCTTTTAAATTTAAAATTACTGAAATTTAGGTTCTCTAGCAATGAAATAAGGTTGAGCTATGGAGCGAATTTTATTGTTGGTGACGTCAGAGAGTTACCGAGAGATTTGGGCTATTATATTAGTAATTAAGGATTAACGATTTAAGCAACCTCTAAATCGAGCCGTTCAAACAATAAAAGGAACTTAGAGTAATAAATTGCATAGTTATTCTATTGTTTTAAGTTTTATTGGGCTTTTTCAAAAATTTATACAGAATCAAAATAAAATATTTAGTAATATTTACAAATGAAATATGTTTAATACCTATAAATAATTTTTTAATGGATTCAATATTATGAATGGAAGTAAAGAAATTAAAAACCGGCATAAAATTATTTTAATATTCTGATGCCAAGAAAAATTTTAACGAACAATCATTTATTAGAAGGATTTTTTAATAAAGAATATTTCTTCATATTTAAAGTGGCATTATAAAGCATAAATATTACGGAATATTATTCTCATTCTCTGACATCAAAATTTATAATAAAAATAAATATAAAACAGGTTCATTTTTTATTTTTAACAATTTAGAATTATTCTCGAATCAAACAGAAGAGTTTATTCTACTTTTAGACAAAAAAAAAGTCACAAATATTTCAAAACCCTTACTTGCGACTTCCATTTTTCTATTCTGAAACAAACATTCCCTTGATGTGTTAACTCTTGTATTTGTACCAAATTCTAAAGGAAAGTGAAACGCCTCCAAAATGATATATAATTCTAAAACTACCTTAAAACGAAAACATCTTTTTAAGCATTGAAACTTTTTCTAAATATGATTTTACTTCCAATAAAACAAACACACAAGTAAATACGAAAGGTGGCCTCTTTCAAACTGCGAAAAGATTCATATCCAGGTTTTATTATCTGTTTTTATTTCGCTATAAATTCCTGCATTAGGACTTATAGCAGCACAAAGAAGGTGTTATGAACGGGCTGACTCAGCCTAACGACAATCCAATTGTTAGAGGCCCATATTAGTGCCACTTCGACGAGATCATTTCGGAAGGAAAGTTCTCAGAAAACCATCATATGAAGAAAAGGCAACGTACGGAGAGAATTGGAGCAGAAGGCAGTTAGCTTTTGATGGCAAATATCAGGGATTTATTTTAGCTGCTGGACAAATGTATTTTTGGGAAGGAAAATGGCATTATGTGCTTAGTTTGTTGACTTTGATCTTTCATTTCGATGATTTGGATGAAATAATAACTTCCCAAGATATTGTCCGAATGACATCATTTTAAATGTAATTTCTACCCAGAAGTATAGAATAATCGGAACCAGAAAACTGGATCACCCCCGCGCTTCCGAATAATCCGGGTAACCTAAATGACAGCCGCTACAATAGCTTGGGTGCTGAGGTCGGAGTCCTAGTAACCATGACCGGCCACAGCCCGAACCCCCGAAGGTGGTAAAGTAGGAGGCGTTCCTGATATCGCACGGCATGATTTTTTCTTGATTTTAAATGGCATATGGCTGCCGCTACCGGAACAACAAAGCATCCCCCTTCAGTAGTTGTTTCAGGCAGCCGTTTGAACCTGTATTGATACTTTCTTTTTTTTCCAAAAATCTTTGCTGATTTTCGTGTTAGGTGAATTAATAATCATGTTTCATCATTTTTAGTATATTCAGTAGAGTTCAAGTCATAATATTATACATTTTGAGGCAGAGATAGTTTCAATAATTGTTTAATTTTTTGTATAGTTTATTATTTGGTTTGCTGCGGGGATGCCACCATGTTTGAAGTTTACGTTGTACCCAATATCGCCCATTTGAGTTTTTCCATTATCGCCTACTTGGGTATTCCCATTATCGCTCTAGCCCTTTGAGGGGAACTCTATTTTTAAAAAAAATACCTTTAAAAAATGCATAATTGATGTCCTATCACTTGACAATAGTCCTAAGTTCTTTTTTGTTTTAATGTTTTATGTAGGGGAAAAGTGTTAAAAGAATACTTAAATCATATTGTGTGTTAAAAGTACAAAAACAGCTGTCTTGTATTACTAAGAATTAAGTTGTGCCTTAATTTCCATGTTTAATAAAGAACGCATGATCATAACATAAGTTACTCTTTATTTGAATCCATTTTAGACATAAGTGATATAAGGAACATACAGTGGGCGATATTATGAACACTTTTTTAGTAGAAAAATTCTGCGGTGGCAAAAAATGTTTTGTTGTACGTGTTAAACTTATGTGTTAGAGTTGTAATTCGGTATGTTTTCGGATCCACGCGCCACTCTATTCTAAATTCTTTGATCAGCAATCTTCGCTGTATCCGGCGGCCTTTCATATCCGTGTACTCGCGGTGGAAGTAT
>BGPR01002756.1:0-22631 GCA_013235015.1 Araneus ventricosus | reverse complement strand
AGAAATATTTTGCAATACGGAAGAAATTATGTTTCCACGTCTAAACTGTATTCTAAATTCTTTGATCAGCAATCTTGGCTGTATCCGGCGGCTTTTCATATCCGTGTACTTGCGGTGGAAATATCGAATAAGAATGTCAGACCTGAAATTCCTACTGACCAAGAGGAATCGGTTACTAATTTTATATTCATTCATATTTTATTTAAATTCTAATTAAAAAATTGGATTTGAAAAACTGAGTAAAATTATTTTGCAATACGGAAGAAATAATATTTCTATGAGCTAAATCTATTCTAAATTCTTTGATCAGCAAGCTTGGCTGTTAAGAACTTCAAATGGGCTTTTGTAGTCAGTGTCAAATAATTCCAATTTCGTTTTTAAGAAACCTCAATGAAAATGAATTGTATTCTTCAGTTTTCATAAATCATTCAAAATTATTTTCATGTTTAATTTGATAAATATTTTTGAAAGCTTCTAGAAATTTGAATAGCATAAGTAAGCTATAAAAAACTCATTTTGCGAAAGACACGCATGAATTATGCTAAAACGTTTGAACTTGAATTTCAAAATTTAGTTTTCTGCAAATTAAATGAGCTTGTTTAAATTTAGTTCTTTCTTAGAAAAACACATCAAACGGAAACAAATGTACATGCCTCATCCTTTATATGAGACTAAAAACATACCTAAGTTGAGATAGAAATTATGAAATTATATAACAGAGAAGTGTTTAAGCTTTTTTCAGTGACACCTGAAAACGAAGTTAAAAACTTCTCTATATAGAGATAAATAAAAAATCTTAACATATAAAGACAAAAATTATTGGGAAAGATTAGAATCATAATTTGAATAAAATTGTTTTAATAAAAAAGTTAATGAGAAGTTTTGAAATTTCTAGAAATTTTTTAGCATAATTATGTAGTAAAATGGCCATTTGAGCCAAGAAAACATGTGTATTATTCTGGGGTGTTTGAACTGACTTTTGCAGTATAGCCTTCAGCAGTCTCAATTAGCTCACTTAAATTTAAATCAATCTTAGGAGTGCATTTGAAACACAGACGATAATTTAAATCAAACTTTTAAAACACAATTGAGTTCAAATGAAAATTTTAAAAAATACTTTATAATAAGAAATGTTTAAAGGGAGTTGGAACCCTAAGTCCGTTAACCTTAATCCTGTTACTTCGATGTACCTTTTCTCAACATCTGTTATAGATTCATGTTTGAAATTTTTATACAAGTAAAGTACATCTTCTTCATTATACTGAAATGATTTTTTTAAATTCAAAAATTTGTTTTTTACAATTTTTTTCTTTTGTGTCAAAACAAAAATGTTAAATTCTCCACTTCGATGTGCATTTGCTCAAATTCTGTAATAGATACATGTTTGAAATTTTTTATTGAAGTAAAGTACGCCTTTCTCATTGTACTGAAAAGAAATTTTGGTTAATTTTTAATTTTTTATAAATATTTAATTAGACACAGTGAAATTTTATCCTATTTTGACACAAAAATATTGTAAAAAATAAAATTTTGCGTCTTTTTAAAAATAACTCATTTCAGTATAATGAGAAAGGTGCACTTTACTTCTATAAAAAGTTTCAATTGGTATCTATAACAGATTTTGAGATAAGATACACCGAAATGGCTAATTTCACACTTTCTGTTCTGACACAAAAAATTTATAAAAATTAATTTTTTTAATTTTGTTTTAAATCATTTCAGTATAATGAGAAAGATGTACTTTATTTGTATAAAAAATTTCAAACATGAATCTATAACAGATTTCGGGAAAAGGTACATCGAAGTAACAGGGTTAGGGTTAATGGACTGAGGTTCCAACTTCCCTTAAGCCAATATTTCGTTTTCAAAAACATGTCTTAACGAAATAAAAATTGTATCTAAATATAGATGAGTCTTCCATCCCAACATTAGTGAATAGAATACCATCAAAATTTCAGCAATATGCAACAAACTGCACCAAGAAGATTTTAAAATATAACAAATGGCAAAAATAATGAGAGTAAGTAATCAGACTTTCTTTTAAAGTCGGAATACATAAATACAGATTTTATAACTGGTTTATATGGCTGGCAGACTATACGTCATCTGATGACATTTTTGAGACTAATAAAATAAGTTTAATGATTCTTTGACGATAGAAATTCATTTATTTCCTCACTAGTTTCATTCCGGTTTGACCGTTTTGATTCAGCAATTTTCTACTAAAATGTCAATCGACTCTTAACTTATGAAAACAATAATACTTTAAATGCACTTTTTAAACTGTTCTTCATTGTTTGTCAAATAAATTATTGCTGCTAATAATAAAGAAGAATGTAAGTGCAGACATGAATGTGTGTGTGTCCTAGAGGTACGAAATTTTGCACAAACATACTTTGGAAGATGGGTATGTGCCCCTTGACCTATTTTATGAGATTTTAAATATAATTTTAATTAATAAAAATTAAGTGAAATGTAAACCAAGGACTGAATTTTTCTTGATAAGATCTGAAAATATTGTAGTACAAAAATTATTTTTACACCATCTGTAAATTCAAAGAAATCATATTTTATATAAGACTAATTTTGTTGTCGTAGGGGAGAGTGGGGCACCTTGAACAGGTTTTAGATATTATTGCATGTGCACTCAAAGCTAATATAAAACATGAAAAATTTTATGTTCTAAAAAAACTTTATTATATCAGTAAATGAAAGCCAGAAATACAATTAATTACTGTATCAAGAAAATAGAGAAAACTAACTTTTAAAATATTATAAGAAATGGTTCAATGTGCCCCTTTGGGTGGGGTAGTTTGAACCTCCAGGAGGGGCAGGTTAAACCCATGTGAAATATCACTACAAACTAACAAAAGTGATAAATGCCTTTTCACTGACCACTTAGGATTGACATTGAACACTTTCACTGGACACTTAGGAACACATATACTGACAATTATAATGATTAATGTCAACACTGAAATGCAACATCGATCAAACCCTCTTAGAGGAAGCAGTTGTCGTTGGTTTTCGAAGACACATCACAATGTTATTTCTGCTTATGTAACTTTTATCTTCTACGTCTGGTTTAAAAAATCTTTCAGTCAGTTTATATTGTCTATAAAAGTCAACTTCATATATATCAACTTCTTCTTCTTCTCTCGTTAGATTAATTATTTTTTCCAATATATTAAAGGGGTTTCTGTTTAGAATCCCAAGTTTATTTATTCTTAAATAATTGATATAAAAGTCCTTTGTATCAATACAAGCAAAATTAATGACGAAAAATTGGTTTATTATTTTTTATTCTAACAGAAACACTAGCCTACTCTTACACATTTAATAATGAAAAATTAAAAACATTTTTAAACTTTGTGCAAACATCATATTTATCTGAGCATCTTTTTTCATTTTCGATTTAATCTACACCATTATTTAAATAATGCATGATTTTTAAATCATTTGATTTTTGGTTTGATATTTAAATTAAAAATTTAAATTTATCTAAATTAAACTGACTTAAAATTTAATGTTTTTATATTTCAATTCATTATTATTCTTTTTATTTGATATTTAAATCAAATAGGCTATATATATGTCTGTCTTGAAATGTAAAATTCATAAAACAACTAAATAAATAAATATTATTCTCTTCCATACATTAAACAAAAAGTAACTTTACTAATAGGGCAGGCTGAACATAGGTTCTAACTGCCCTTTTCTTGTGGTTCAATGTCCCCCTTTGGCCGCCATTTTAAAATATTTACTTTGACACAGTTATGGTGCAGCACTTACATTTAAAACTATGATACAAATCATCATCTGGGTCATTACAATCTGTTTAGTAAAAGAAACTAATTAAAAGCACATTCATCAAAGTGAAAATAAACTATTATCTTACCTGTAAAATTTTACTCTCATATGTGGATTTTAAACACAACCTTCTACAATGGCAGCAAGAAAGGGAAATAAACAATGCTTCGCATGAATCATATATTTAGTTCTAGTTGATAGTACTGTGGTAATATCTAGTGTGAGAAAATAAAAATAAAAGAATAAATGCCGATGCTTCAAGGTGCCCCTATGTTCAAGGTTCTCCACTCTCCCCTACAATGTTTTCACTAATTTTTATAAATTTTTAAAAATATTTTTAGGTATATTTTATAACAATATATTTCATTGTCGTAATGAAATGCAAAACATTTTCATTGTTAGTATTAATGGGTACTAACAATGAAATTAGTACTTGGGTTTTTCTTACATTGTTGCTATCCAAGGTATGAAAATATGGCTTTTTTTCCTATTGAGTAGGTTTCCTATTAAGCATGGTTTTAATGAAAAAAAATTTGATATTTGTTTTATTTTTGTGGTAAATATAGATAGCGTTTAACTTCAAAAGTAAACAATGGCGAAATTTGTTCTATAGTTCATACATTTCTAAACTCTACTACTATTTTCTGTAATACAATTTGAATCATAAAAATATATTACCACTTTTAGACTTAAAGTTTGCTTTCTTACTGTAGCGCGCAAAATTTTTTATTGAATCAGTAAACAAAAATTAGCTAAGATATTGCAAAAATTATGAAACATATTCGATAGTACGCAAAAACTTCTGATGCCAAATAATATCACTTATTATCCTTAGGTAATTTACGAGTATGTTTCGATTCAACAAACTTGTTATTAGGCTAGTGGAAGTTTAATTATTTTCCATTTCAGATTAAAACTAAAATTTTAGGTGAGAGGACAGATAGTGAGAATTGGTAGATGCATGGTACAATCCACAGAAAGATTCTTAAATAGTACAAGTTACAAGTTTATCAAAATTTGAAATTTAATAATATTTTGCTAAGGGAACGATAAGACCAAGTTACGAATACAAGATTTCACTGAAATTTTTTGCACCCAATAATCCCAACAAACCAGCTGGTCGCCAAAGGCAGCTAGCTCGCAATATGTGTCAACAAGAGATACAATTTAATAACGAAACTAATTTTCATTGTGATGCATATGTGCTATAAATACTATTTTCTCTCATTAAGTAAAATTTTATAATGAATTCCAAAACTCTCCTGCAAAATACGAAATATGTAATGATCTTTGATAAACAATATTTTATAATGAAACATAAATTTTCCAACATAAACATACATTTTCCCTTTATTTCTATGTACTCTTACAGTTGTGGAGCTGTTTCTTTTTCCGATAAAAACTTCTGTTTCCCATATTTCTGATAGCTACTTGATATACCACGCTGACTTTTAAACTGGTTAAACATTAGAAAGAGTAAATGAAGTGGATACACTAATCTATCTTAAACTTTCACCTCTCCAACTAATTCTGGCGAGTATTGGCGTTTGACTCTGTTAGCTGACTCTTGTCGTTTCTCTTGAGATGAGACGAAGTGGGTAATTATCCTGTCTAGTTGACATGTTTTGGCTTATTAAATTTACTCTTCCATATAGTACCCGCGAATTTAGTTTCATTCTGCGCGTGACACTTTGGGGATTTAACTTATATAATGCGTTTGAGTTCGCTTCTCTGTGATAATGAGCTGATTAAATAGGATATGGCTTGTAAGGAATATTACGGAGCTGCTTCGCATGCAGGAAAAGGTATATAATTACTCCATTAATCAAACGTGTAATGAACAATATTGGATAACATCACTTAGTGAGAGATATGAAAACGAATTGAGGGAACTTTTAATTCTAAAAGAGGTAAAAATACAATAATATTAACAAACAACAAATGACAAAGAACGAGGAGGATTAAGAATCTGGTGGATGATGTCATCAGAGGCCTTCATCCATGCAGATTCAAAAATGTAATTGGTTTTCTGTAGAGAAAAAACGACTTTAAGGTCTAAATTTGAATTTTCCTCTAAGGCCTGGACCTATTCCGGAACAAATTGGAAATAATTACTTTAAAATCGTTCATCCACCAGATTCTTATTCCTTCTCGACCTTTTTCATTCGTTGTTTGTTAATATTATTGTATTTTTACCTCTTTCAAAATTAATTCTCCGAGCGGCGCAAATGTCTTTTTCGTTTCTCATGTTCAATTCAAAAGAGGATAGCTCGTATTTATATGTATATTTTCTTAAACATTTCGCTTCGCATTCAAGAGGAGGTATATATAAATCAAACTTACAACGACAAATACTGAATAATAACTTTTAGTGTGATGTTGTTTAAGTTAGTTTGAGCAGAAACACTTAGACAGACAGGCTGCCTGGATTTCAGCTGATGTGTGAAATTCCTGTAAAAATATTCTAGATTTTAAAATTCCAGTGATAGGACAACTTATTTAAAAATGCATCGCAAAAGTAAGCCTGGTATCCCGAAGACCGGAAAATAAGAAACATTAACCATCAATAGAACAGGAGAGCAATCCTGGTCCTTCCTAAAGGACCAGGAGTCTCATAAACTAGACTACATCAAAAGAAATCATCTTGTCTCAGCGCTTCTCTTTACCTTCATGACTGTTCTAAGCTGACCGCTTTAATGTACCTCCGAGAATGGGAAGAGGTGCTTTCGTTAAACTCACAATTAAATTGTCTTTTTATCTTTAAAATTTAATTAGCCGCCTTCGGGAGACCAATTGTTTGCCCGTAAAATTAATATCCTGAAGCTATGATTGCAACTTGGCGAAATAAATTGACAAATTGGCGGTTGTAGAGACAGAAGGACTCTGCCAATGTTTTGTTTTTCGATATATTTCGAAAATGAATAGTGGTGGGTGTCTGGCGAACATTGATTACGTATCTAGACGTTATCAGCTTTTATATTAAATAAACATTCTCGAAATCGGTCCAGTTGTTGAGGCTGGGAGACACTTTCAAGCAAAATAACCCTCGTGTTGCTTCAAAACGGGACGCTAATATAACTAAACTAAACCCATAGAGAATGTACATTTAGGTAGGGATTTTTTGTCAGAAATGGAGAATGTAGGATGTCAGGCAACCATTGATTACATAATTAGACGTCATAAGCTTTCATATCAGATAAAAATTGTCAAAATCGGTTCAGTGGTTGGAGCTAGGGGACTGTCGCATGGTTTTTCGCCATAGAGATCGTACAGTTGAGAAATAGTTTTTCGATTTATCTCGAAAGTGGAAGGTGGTGGTGGGCAGACGTCAACTGACGACGAATCTAGACGTCATAAGCTTCCATATGAAACAAAAATTATCGAAATAGGGCCAGTGGTTGGGTCTGGAGTATTAGTCCTCTAGTTTTCCCAATTATTTTAAATATATATATTCCCAAAAAAGAGAGCCAAATCTGCAAAGATTTATTCACATGCGCCTTGGCATTAACTTTGAATGAAATATTATAGTACATTAATTTGTAATTATTCTGCATTTATTTACTCGTTCGTATCTATTCTCTCCATTAGAAACCTGAAATACATTTTAAGTGGATTATATAGAAGATCATAAGATTTAATAAAAGATTACGTTTTAGAAATTAGAAAAATCAAAGACATTCAGATATGACAACCAAACAAGCTTCATTGTACATACTTTTTTATTTTCAAAATGGTTCCAAAATCGTTTGCTTCTGCGAATATTTCCTAAAGATATCGCAGTAAATAAGATTCATTAAAAAACAGGAAATCAGAAAATAAAAAGTATCTTAACCCATAAGTAAAAAAAAGGAATTCTAGATAATTTTTGACTGCATTCGATTAAGCTTTACATCTAGCAATGCCAGCCTTGTTCTGCGAAATTAAATGTGCAAAATAATTTCATTTTTAATTCTTAAAGATAAATTTAAATGCCGAAGCTAAGTAGTGCACCAAAAAGAAATTTCATTTCCTCATTATGAAGTAATTCCACAATCCTAAGCAATTAATCAAACCACAGCAGAGAAGTGCTCATTATTACCGAAAGGGAAAATAAGTGAAATTTTGTCCTATAAAACACACACTGAATAGTTTGAACGAAAGTTGAAACCAAGCTATCCAATCAAGCTTCTGCTGAAACGAATAAAATGAGAACCTCTTTTCATTATCTTAAAAATACAAGAAAATTGGAAATGCTTTTCTTTTTCCCCACTATTTCCATCTGAGAACTTAAGGTTAAAACAACCAATATGGGTCATACGCATGAAAAAGGTACAAATAGCTAAAAAAATTATTTTAAACAAGTATGTAAAAAATTGTATGGATGTTTCCATTTAAGCTTAATAAATAACCTTATATTAATGGTCAAGTTTTCTATTTTATTTTTCATAGTTAACGGAACTTTTATATTTTAAACGAAAGCATAATTGAATAATTATTGGGCAAATTCGGTACAAGTTTATTTCATATAATTAAACAATAAAATTAGTTGATAAAAACCAGTGCAAGAAAGCTTAAGATTTTAAAATATATAGCACTTTTTAAACAATGGCACTGACTATGCATTAGTTAAATAATATTTACAAACAATTTAAATAAATGAAAGTCAGCATTTTGCAGGAAAGTAATCAATTATATACTAGATTAAGGAATATCATATATTTATTTATTAATAAACACTCTAGTAAGGCTCGCATTAACTTTTTTCTACTCTCTTCTCTTCTGAATTGGAGCATCTGACTGCTTTGTCTTTTTATTTTTTGGTATTTCCAATTTTTCTAAAAATAAATTTAGCTATTAAAATGTTTTTATACATTATTGAAGCTTTAATATTATAAATATTCTATATGAATTGTTTACCTTAATTCTTTTCGAGAATATAATTTCAATTTTAATTTTTTTTTTAAATACAGAAGAAAATCACTAAATTTCATAAAAAATATCTACTAAAGAACTTTTAATTGATATTATTTTAATTTATCTAACTGTATCATGATTTTTGAGATTTTGTATTTTTTATTGACAATGCCATCCTCTCTGTGGAGATGATGTGTCTAAGGAGAAGAATTCCACCGAGGAGACAAAAACTAAGTTTTGAATTTTTAAGTGCTTTGATTTTTACGTGACCAAAGTGGTGCACTTATTTTTATTAAATTCTTTATTAAATTCGATAATAAACCTATCAAAATTTTAGTTTTTAATTATAAATTAGATTTTCCTTAACTTATTTATGATGTTCACAGTTTGCACGCTGAGAACTTCACAAAGCTCTAAATGGAACTAATAAATTGATATTATTCAATAAATTCGCAATAGAACGAAAATGTTTCCTTAAAGAACAAATTGTCTGCCTCTCTTATAAACTGTATCATGATGATTTCACATGAGTGATATTAGATTATATTGATAGAGCCATTTATGATATTTTTTTGAGTTATTTTCTTTGTCCGAGGATGGAGACGTATTTGACTGGAGACAAAGTGTAAAAATTAATTACTAAGTAAAAATAATTAAAAAAGTGTTAGGTTAGACTTTAACTGGAGACTTTAAACTACTCAATACTGGGAAAAAATATATTTTTTTAAAAAATTGCTTGAGTTTTAGTAAATATTATTTTGAATTTCACGTGTAGGGACGTTCGCGGAGGGGACTTTTGTTCTACATTCATTGAAAAATGACAGTTAAATAGTAAAACTATTTTAATAGAAACGTATTGAATAGCTTTTTTAAAAGTTAAATTATACATATGAAAAAAATATTGGGACATGTGTTGCACTTTCTAATGTTTATCACCCGGGAGTGTAAAAAGCACCTTTCTTGAGAATGGCCCATATTCATTCTTTTGTTGGAGACGGAGAGTCATTTCTTGAAACCAATTTTCGTGTAAAATTGCTCAAATTCCTGTCTTTTCAATCACTACTTTTAGAGAAGAAGATACATAAAAATTCCACTCCCTGTGAAAGATGACAAAAGGAATTTTAATTAGCAGACGATGATTAAAAGGATGATTTTCAAACTTTAACTGCAACTGTACCTCTATGTATAGTTCATTATTGCACCCGTTGTTCTCTTGTTTAGGATTAAAATAAAGGGCGAAAGAGCAATGAGACGCGTTCTCGAAGAATGACGCTTTTCAGATAAAATATTATGAGGATGGTGCGCATGTTCTTCTGAAGGGATACTGAATATATCTTGAAGCAAACACACTTTGCGGTTCTCTGTTTCAAAAATTAAATTTTATTTACTAGTTTTGTTTGTATCCTGTAAAGCTATGCTTCCCCGTGAATTTGCACTTCTACATTTTGTTTGCCAGATAATAGCTTACGGAATAGTTTTAAGACTTGAAACGATGAAGCAGGCTTCGAACAGTCTCTGATTAACCGAATTTGCAGAAATTAGTATTGGTTAGATCTTGAAGTTAACCTTTCACTAATTTATATAAAATAGTCATGATGAATTGTTCGCCACCCAGATTGTTATTTTAAATAGTAGAGGCTTTGTAGAAGATTGTTACTTAGTGGCGGCTCGTGAGCTCAGAAACGAGAAGTGCTGCAAGATAATATTTGTGAAGAGAATACATTGTAAAAAGCTACTTTATCTTTCAGTAGGCCAAATTTTTTTAATTCCAAAGCCAGATATGAAATTTCCTGCTTTTCAAACAAATTAAATAACCAGCATATGACATTTACTACTAGCTTTACTAGCAGAACGTTAAGTGAATGTTGGTGAGACGATTCTGCTGCAGGAAAAAAAAATTCAGAACTCCAACATAAACACTTCCCTCCTCGCCCGCATCACTCGATTACTCTCTTCCAAAAATGAATATCTTCTTCAGGATAAATCTAGCCTTCTATCAAGAGAAAGCAAATAATCAATCAACCAGATGTGTTTCTGTCGACGCAACACAAACCGAAACCAAAATCCATAAACAGCCAATGAGAATGTCACTTTTTGTGGGAATGAGGAAATTAAAGAAAAATAATTTAAAAATAGCATCTTTTTCTTGTTCAGTTGGATCCGTGCCAGCCAGAGCTGCTCGCTCGGTAGCCCATAGTCAGTCTAAGTTAAAGGGAGAAAGGGTTGCTTTTTCTCTCCTGATTTTCTGCGCAGTGAACGAATTTTGGTGTGGGCAGAGCATTTTGCAGCTCAGACCTGCCTCTCTCTTACTTGTTGATTCATTTTCGGTCTTCTTTTCAATTTTTTGTAATTTTTTTGCATTTCCATAAGTCATGAAGCTCTCTGAAAGTGAAAAAGTAAGCGAATAAGATTGAAAACGTAAATACAAGTTGAAAAAAATTTCAAGGAGTGCTGCAGCTCTGCAGCCCTAATAGACGAGCCTCCACTGATTAGAAGTTATGATTCACATAAAGCCGTGGGGCCGCGGTGGCCTTGTGGTAAGGTCTCGACTTCAGGGCTGGAGGGTTCCTGGCCGGAAACCCGATTCCACCGAAAATGAGCCGTGTTTGGGGCCTGTTGCACCCTTAACCCGTCAGTGTGGCCCTTAAGCAAAAAACCCAATTTGTCTTCTAAAATCTTGAGAATAAGACTGAAGCACTAATGTTTGTTGTTGCCAATAGGATACATACTGAAATTATTATTAAATCAATTGACAACATATGGATGGCAGCCTGAGTGCTGCTAAAAAAATAAACTGATGTTTTTCACTTGAAGCCGCATCTTTTTAGCTTTTCCTACACGCCTGAAAATACCATATTTTATTCTATAGTGTTGAAGGAAATTCCTTATCCGTATTATTAGCTATTAAAATTCATCTGTGTTTGACATTAAAGCATTTAATCAAGGAAATATTTTCTGAAATAAAGCCAGTTGTTAAAGAACTGTTTTTTAGCTATAAACCCTTCTTAAAACAAAGGATTTTTCAAAATATTTTTCCCATGTTTTAATCAAGAAATGAAAGTCAGAAAACATTTTAAATCAGTTTTTAAAAAATCGGGCTTTTAATTGTTAATTATACTTAGTGGCCAAACCTCCTCCCGTTCGTGTGCTGCAGAAGCTTAGAGAGAAGGGTGCCAGCTCATGTTTCGTCCTCGCCATCTGACCGCTGTTCAAAATTACGAGGCCCGTTCAAAAAAAATTCGAGTTGCGTCAAAACGTGACATTGACAAAACTAAACAGATAAAGACGTGTTCTGTCCCTCTAAAATAGACACGTAATCTCTTTCTCTCTGAAGCAATTTAGTGGCATTTTGCTATTCCAAATATAAAAATAACCTGAATATTTTTAGAAATATGGCATTCTCCATTTTAAATCTCTGCACAAATAAGTGTTCCTTAAACATCGATAGACTATTGATAGTCGGAACTACCGACTGAAACAATCGATGGTATAGACCTTCTCAAAACTATCGATAGTTTTCCCCAGGGCAATACTATCGATAGGCACAATTTCAGTCGATAGTTTTAAAACTATTTACTATAACTATCGATAGTTTCATAGTTTCTATCGACTGAAAAAATCGACTGGAACTATATCGATAGTATTGATAGTTTCTAAACTATCGAATGCAGTGGCGACTCCAGGATTCGGGTCGGGGGAGGGGGGCTGAGGTCATAACTTTGTATCGTAGTGACGAATGTCAAGCCTCATGGCATATATAAACCAAAACACTTTAATTTTACAGGCTTTCCTCTCCTGACAATAAGAATAATAAAGAACACTACAATACTTTCGATAATTTAATAAAAAATACAATGAAATAGCTGGCCAAAAAATGTTTTCGACCGCACCAACGCTACAAGTGCAAGTGGAATGACTAGAAAAGTAGGAAAATTTTCAAGCCTGTCAAGTCAGAAAGCAATGTTGTCACTATTTTATTACTATTTTTTAAAAATGAAAATTAAGATCAAACAGTTGTAGTGATTTTAAATTAAATCAAGAATTTTGGTTTAGCTCTGGGGGGTGGGCTGCAGCCCGATAGCCCCTCCCCTGGATTCGCCACTGGTCGAATGGAAGAACACCTATCGATAGTATTGCCGGGAAGAAAACTCTCGATAGTTTTGAAACTATCGATACTAACGATAGGTCAGACGATAGTATTGGAGAACTATCGACTGCACTATCGAGAGTTGATATCGATGTTTAAGGAACACTAGGTACAAATATCAAATTCACACAATTTCTTACCGACGAAAAATTTAACATTGTCTCAATATTTAAATAATATTGTTATAAAGTTTGCTATTTCCTGTAACGAAGCAATGCAAAGGCTAGAATTTGAATATTCCATTTATTCTATCTTGCCTTTTGTTTAGCCGCTTAAGGACCGAGTTATTTTGTAACCTACGGTATCTAGGACGAGTTAACTCGGGCTAGATCCTTAAGCGGTTAAAACACAAGCATTTTTTTTTATTATTTATTTATTTAGTAATTTCAAGGCAACTGCTGATTAAAAATTGATAAATGAACTTTTATTTTTGTGGCGATGGCGAATAAATCGTTCTTGAAACAAACTCCCATCAAATATTAAAAACATATTTAAAAATATATTTGCCATTGAATCGTGAAATCTCATTTATTTATTATTGTTATTTTCTCATTTATTTATTATTATTCTTTTTTTATTTATTTAATATTATTATTTTTCATTTTTTAATATTATTATTTTTTCATTTATTTATTATTATTATTTTTTCATTTATTTAATATTATTATTTTTTCATTTATTTATTATTATTATTTTATCATTTTTTTTCTTCTGACGTACATCCTCTCAACTTTCTCATTAATCACCAAATGTTTTATGATAACAAAGCAAAAGACATATTTTCTTTCGTTTTAAAAATTTCAGGTCTTTGAAAGAATGCATGTGAGGAGGATTATTTCTAATTAATTATGACCGCCATTACTATCTTTCTTCTGCACTCGTCTTATTCAGAACATTTAAACAACTTCTCTAATGATCTGTTTACGTAATAAAATTGTTTTTAAGAAATTAATTGTTGTATTCTTACATTTTTTTGTATTTTATATGATTTTGCAAAGAATTTTACAGCGCCTATAACCTATAATATTTTTTAATTGATTCTGTTTAATACCATTCCGATAACTTCGAATGGCATCTTATATTTAATTAAAGCTATGGACGGGTTTTTTATTTTGTTTATTTTGGGTTCAAAAAGAACTTTTATGTCTAGTATACACTCCTGGTTTTCCTTTGACAAAGCATTACACCAGAAATAGGTCCTAAGCACGTAAGTTCTACATTACCCCAAATAAACAAAACATCTTCCATAAAAACAAATTAAAAATATACATAAAAAGATTATTTAATTTTCATAACTATGAACCATTTTTGAATGAACCATAATGAAACATTTTTTGAGAGCATCAATCATTAGAAAAATATTTCAAAATATTTTAACAAGAAAGATACTAGAATATGAAAAAGAAAAAGAATAAACAGAAAAATCTTAAAATAGAATACACAGAAAAAATATAAACAATTAACACAATTCATCTGGTGCGCGCAAATTGCTGCTGCTGCTGCGTTTGCGGGGAGCAAATGAAATTGTGTCTATTGGGTTTTTTTTTCTGTCTATTCTATCTTTAGGTCTTTTACGGTTTATTGTTTTTCTTGTTCATATTCTAGTATTTTTATTCGGTATTTTATTGGAAGATGCTACATTTTTGCGTCGTTCTGTTTAAAACAAAGTTCAACGGTTGTTAGAATTTTTTGTAAAATGATTTAATTTGCTCATCTTTAGTTCAATATATTGTATATTTAAGAGCCAGTTTTTTTAAGAATCAGGCAAGCTTGGTAGTTGACATTTTTTATTTTGTTCAAATTTTCAGGATATGTTCTTCATGTAAAACTATTAGACACGTGTTTTTTATTTTTCAAAGAAAAAAAATTCCTATACTTTTGGGGGTCCAAAATTGAAGACCGTCTATTATTTTAAGAAAAACATACCATTTTACATAAGACAATACTTTTCGTGCCAGGAGTGAACCATGGCATTGGCAATTATTTTGTGTTCTACTACTTCCACACTGACTTTTAGGGCATAAAGATTTATGGTTGACGCTTTGCACAAAGGCCAAAGGTCATTCAAAATTCTACGAAAAAAGGCTTTTTTCTGAAACTTTGACCGTCAAAATCTTCTTCTGCCAACAGTGAACCACAAAGTTATATATTTCAGAGAATACATGCTAATGAGAAATACCGAAAAAGGGCTAGACATGTGTGGTTGACTTTTGGGGTACAGAAATATTTGACCTTGAAATTGCAAAAAACACAAAATTGCATGATTTTAGAAGCCACTCGCTGCTTGTGCCAAGAGTGACCAAGTATGAAATTATCTGGAAAAGAAGCCTTAAGTATAGGAGAAACAAAATCAATTCACGGATGTATGGTAACTTTTTCAATTTTTACATAATGCGGCTCTATACTTTGTGCTGAACATGTGTTTTCTGGCACTTGTTAAAAAATGTTGATTGCTTTTATTTCAATATTTATTACTTTTGTATGTAAAAATATCACATTAAAATTTCTTTAACTAACTGAATTGCTCTCTGAACATAATAATATTAATTAAGGAAATGATCTTAATTAATGATAAAATTAATGATCTCAAATTAAGGAAATAAAAGTTAAAGCAGATTCAAACCTCTAGTCCTAAACGGCGTGATATCATAGGTTTTAGGCTTGGTTCATCAGTCTCATCATATTATAGTTAAAAATTTAGTCTTAATTATAGCAACGATCACGCATATGTGAAAAAATGTATTTAATATCGTTGCAACCCACGCATCAATTAAAACAATAAATTGTAACAAACTGAGTGTGGAATTAATTTTGGTTACCATTGTACCCTGAGTTCTTAATAAAATGAAAGAAAAAATGATTTTTATCAATAATATCGTTAAGAAGCTAAGACTCTAAATTTTAAAGTAGTGTAAAAACTGTTTATGTGGAATAATTTCCTCCGATGTTATTGAGGAAAAAACGCTCAAACTTCGATTAACTTTTAATTAAAAATCTAATTATTTTTTTAAAACCCTTTTCTTAATAAGAACCTACTACTTAAGAAGTAACAAGTTGCAAATGTGGAAGCTCGAAGTCTAATGGTCTGTCCATTAGGGCGTTTTGAATGATTTTTGCATCCTGCGTGTCTCATGTAGCAATTTATAGATAGCATCCAACCTATCGACATTATCATGTTAAAGAATTAAAAAGTCTATTAACTTTCATTGCGATAAATAATTTAAAAAAAAATATTTTACCTTATAAATCAATTTTTTATTGAACTCTAAAGCTGCCCTGAAAATAAACAGATGTATGTTAAATTTCGAAATCGCATATTTTACTATAAAACACACATTTTAATTTACCAAACACCAACACACAATTTTTCTTCATTTTATTTCATTGCTGATGCTCTTACTGTTGTGCGGCTATTCTAGTTTTCGATGAAAACTTCCATTTTCTACATTTCTTATAGCAACTCGATATACCACGCTACCTTTTAAACTTGTCAAACATTAGAAAGAGTAAATGAAGTGGATAGACTAATCGATCTTCAAACTTTCACCTCTCCAACTAATATTGGCGAATATTGGCGTTTGAGGCTGACTCCTGTCGCTTCTCTTGATACGAGACGATGTGGGTAAACATCCTGTCTGGTTGACATGTTTTGGCTTATTAAATTTCCTCTTCCATGTAATATCGGGGAATTTGATTTTCATTCCGAGCGCGACACTTGAGGGATTTAGCTTGTATAATGTGTTCAAGATCGCTTGCCTGTGATAACGAGCTGATTAAATAGTATATCACTTGTAAGGAAATTTATGGAGTCGCTTCGCATGCAGGAAAAGGTATATAATTATTCCATCAATCAAACATGCAATGACAAATATTGGCTAACATCACATAGTGCGAGATATAAATACGAATTAAGGGAAGTTTTAATTGTGAAAGAGTTAAAAATGCAATACTTTTAACAAACAACGAATGAAAAAGAACGAGGAGGAATAAGAATCTGGTGTATGATGTCATCAGAGGCCTTCATCCATGCAGTTCAAAAATAGAATAGGATTCCTGTTGAGGAAAGACGACTTTAAGGTCTAAATTTGAATTTTCCTCTAAAGCCTGAACCTATTCCGGAACAATTTGGAAAGAATTACCTTAAAGTCGTTTTCGCTCGACAGAAACCTATTCTATTTTTGAATCTGCATAGATGAAGGTCTCTGATGACATCGTCCACCAGACTCTTATTCCTCCTCTTTCTTTTTCATTCGCTGTTTGTTAATAGTATTGCATTTTTACCTCTTTCACAATTAAAACTTCCCCTAATTCGTATTTATATCTTTGTACTTCGCAATTTTTTCCTGGACGATGCTACACTTTAAGCGCACGAAATAAATTGCTTCTATTATTGTTGTTTTGTCTTTTTTAGATATTCATTCACTTAGTGAGCCGTTGCTTAAATTTGAATGAACAGAGACGTAATGTTTTTTAAATAAGCTGCTTTGATTTCAGCATTTCATTTTTACTTGCTGTAAAAATATCCACGATTTTTAAATTCCAATAAAGCAGAATTAAATTTAAACATAAAAAAATATAAGAACAGCATTAATTTGTAAATAAGTTTTAGCATTTATATCAAAGAAAAATTAATTTTATGAAAAAAAATCACATTTCTTGCAGATCACCGATGGGACATAAATTGAAAAACTGAGCATAACTATATTATCTATCACATATTATTTAAACATCGGCCTAAAACTATATGCGTGGAATAAGCGTTAGAAACAATCTATGATAATTTCACATTTATGAATTACTAGATGATATACCCGTCGTTGCTCGGGATAAAAATATTTTCAAGTCCAGGTACTTATAACACTTTTAATTTAATAAAAGAGTTTTTCACAGAAGGGTCTTTCACTGATTTTCGTTAATCCACTGCCGTGCTTTCTGACCCTCTCGACCAGCAGTTAAACACCCCTCTCTTCTTTTTCTCTCCTTAGTTTGAACCACATGGAAAAAATCTAATAGTCTTTCGTACTCCATTTTCCCCATCACTACTAAGACGACAGCAGAAGCTCTTTTATATCTTGAATTTTATTGCCAATATCCGGACTACAATTCTCTTCTCTTTAGTGTTTGTGTCACTGACCGTAAAAAAACCGTATAGTGTTCTTTCTTTTTCTCCTTATGCCCTCTCCTTCCCTTAGGAAATGGGCTCAATAAATTTGCAGGATTTTACTCACTCATTATGATTATTTAAAAAATTTTAAATTGACTTAAACATCGCGGAAAGAGAGTAATTAACATCATTGGATTGCGGTGCAAATGCATTGTAAGAGGTATATGCGACGATATAAAAGCAAAAATAAAAATTTTGCTTTCTGTTAATATTCAAAGAAAATATTATTTTTTCATAACTTCCACAGAGGTAAAAATACGGGAATGTAGGATTTCACAGAACGAAAAATTGGTTTGAATTTAATTGCAATAATAGAAAACATCTTTACAAATTGTGTATGGAATAAATTTGAAATGTTTATTAAATTAAGGAAAAGAACGCATGACATTTAGATTGGAATCAGTAAAAAGATAATCGCCTGCTTTATAAGATCGTATGTAAATCATCTACGTGCAATATATCTTTCTGAAGTTAATGTCGAAAAAATGAGATAAATGCCGAAAATTGGTTTAATTTTCGTTATTTATTAAATATCTTAGGAAGTAATTTTTTGAAAGTTGAAAAAAGTACAATTAATCTAGGAACGTACCCCAGAATGGCATGTGCAAACTTCATGTCAAAACTATTCACCGTTTAAGAGGAGTTCTTGTGGCATATAGACCGTTAAAACCTCTTTTTTTTCCTCTCTTTATCCTACTCCTACAATAGCAACCGCGCTAAGTAACCTTGAAGGCTTAGCACACACTCATTAGGATCATTTGAAAATATGTGAAAATTAAACAAAACATCGAGGGAATAATTCAATTATGTCATTGGATCTCTTTGCAACCGCATTGAAAGGTGTAAATGCTACGACAACCGGAAACCGGAAGTGAAAAGTCTCCGTTTTTGTTTATGTTAAAGAAAATAACATTTTCTCGTGTTATCTTTAACACTGGCAAAAGGTAAATTGACCTGAATTTAATTCTATAAGAATAAAAAGTTTTGTTAGAAATTGCGTTTAAAATATATTTTTAAACTTTAATAACAATCAGAGAAAAAAGCTTCACCGGAAAGGAATTAATATCATTAGAAAGATAATTTTCTGTTCTTTAAGATGGTGTAAAAATAACTGTCGTGCAATCAATATTTCAGAAGCTATTGGCAAAAAATTTCTAAGCATTAGGCTTAACTGCGGCTAAATACAATATCTATAATTAAAGTGGAAAATAGCACCGTTGATCTAGAAATGTGCTCTAGAATGTCGTGTAAATTTCATGTCGCTACCGTTTACAGTTTAGGAGTTCTTGTGCCGACAGACACATATATTTTTTGCTTTATATAATAGATAACAATTAAATTTAAGAATGGAAACAGAGGTATTCGCATATTTTTCATTAATTTATCTTAATGTATTTTTTGTGTGAATCTCGGAAAAAGTCAAGCACCAGTGGACGCACACCCTGGTTTAATGGGTGGGAGTAAAACTCATCCAGAAGTTGTAATTTCTTTTGCATGTTTAAGGTATTTGAATCTATTAGTAGGTAGGCTTCTAGCAGTCATAGCTTTTGTGAGCTCATTTGTCATAAACCGGAGATCAAGATTAGCTACTAGGATGCTACCACATGCAGTATTAAAAAGTACAGATCAAGCCAGAATTATGAATAATTAAAATGCTCAAAGTAATGACAAAAATCGTGATTTTCATAAAATATGGAATTACCTAAGAACTTGAACTCTAGAATTATTTAAAAACTTGCGTTATGTTCAAAATAATGTGTAATTTATAATTTTAAAGCACTGTTTTATATTTCGTGTTTAATTCCTAGTTGATAAAAAAATTATCGCGTATATATTATTCCGTTCCTATACAAAGAGTGATATAAAAATCAGCAGGAATATTATGTTTAATTTTCAACTTTTTTTCTTATTCAGAATTTTTTTTTCTATTTAATTTTCAGAAGCAATGGAAAAAATCGTATCTCCCTACAGAAATCAGATTATTGAAAATTATATTTTTAACCTTTGCTAATAAGACTAGATAGAACTTTATGCATTTTATTTTCGTCAACTGAGTGCTATTCAACTGAATCATAAAATCCATAAAACAAATAATTACTTCTTCAATAAAATTTAAATGCAGGGCCATCCATATGTTTATATTCAGATCGAACAATTGTTTGTCACAAAAAAAAGTCAATAAATTATTAAATTGTAATTATCATCATGGTTATTTCGTAAACTGTGCCAATTGAAATTTTTGTCACTGAGATCAATTTCATTTTTAAATGTAGGGACATCCATATGTTTACAGTCACATTGAACAATTTTTTGTCACAAGAAGGAAAGTCGATAATTTTTATGTTGTATTTATCATCATTGTTATTTCGTAAACTGCCAATTGAAATTATTGTCACTGAGATCAGTTTAAATAATTTTGTTCTCTGTTCGAGAGTTTAAAATTTGTGCATTTTTATGAATTTTAATAATGTTCATTGTTTATTATTAAAAGTTTTTCCCTAATTATTTCATGGTTTTCGTTCTTTCTTTCGTAATTACTGTGTAAATAAACTTATTTTCAGATTTGAACTGTTAATTATTTTTCTACAAATTAGTAGTGAAAATTAAATCGATGTTGATGAAAAAAATCATAAACTACATGAAAATTAACTAGAAGTTAAGAAATTTAAAAATGGAAATAACCCCAAACGTTACTGCAAATTATTTAGATACCTTCAGGAAATTTAATTAATAACAGTTTAGGATTTTTTTCATTTCTCAGAAGATGTAAAAAAATTAATTTCCTTTCGCAAACTTTGTTTCTCAGGAATATTTGAATATGAATTTCCAAATCATTTAAATGCTAAACACATCAGAATGATAGAGTTGTTTATCGAATTAAGGAATTTTTTTACAAGAATGAGGAAATTTTGTTAAAATCAGATTAGTAGCTTCTTCATCATAATAAACAAGGTGTAAATTAATAGAGCAGTTTTTTACGAAATTAAAGAAATGGGAAATTTGTAGAATTTAATATATTGTTTTTGCAAAAAATATATATGAGTAACATATATAGGTTATGAAAAAGACACCATCAAAATCTTCATTTCCGAGACTTTAAAGAAGAATATAAAACAATATATTGAAAGTAACTTTAATTCGTCTACTATAAATAATTAAATATTTTCATTGCATCTAGTGCAATTAAGGGCGAAAAATTAATTGCAGCCACAGAAAAGAAATTTTAGTATTGTAAAGAATGACTAATCAAGAGAAATAATTCCTCCGCAAGGAATCGAAATTGGGATCTTAGGGTTCAAGGCTCGAAATCTGATTCCATCAAAGCTCCGTCGTATAAGTAGGCCTGGTTTACGTTAAATCTGACGTCGATGGACAGACATCGTCCTGTTATTGTGGTGCGGATGTTTGGAGAGATGGGTGCCGACTGTTGTCTTCCTCGTCATCTAGTGCAAAATTTCCGCCCCCCCCCCCCAAAAAAAAACCTTGTGCTGTTTCAAAGAGGGATGTTAATAAAATTTATCAAACTGAACTTAATATATCCTAGTTCACTTAAAACCAGTCTTTTGGGTACGTGAAGAATTCTGTTTGTCACAGCACACGGTTCATTCCCTTCATTCCTTAACCGTTTCCATTTAGAGGATAGTGACTCTTGTGCCTGCGGAGAAGTCAGCGATCCCATCCACTATGCGACATCTTGCCCATTGACTCTCACTTGGCATATTAGGAAACCTTCTACTTCACTGGAAAGTATGTGGTACCAAAGAATCCGAATTCAAGAAAAATATAATAAACATGATTAAACTCATAATAGACAATGCAAACATAATAAGACTGGAATATGTACTCACCTGCCTTTGTACAATAACTCGAGCTTATCCTGCATTCAATACACTGAATATACTAAGTCCTTCCTTCCTCATAAATCTTTAATATTCATCTTCCTATTCCTTGTATTCCACAATTAACACGCAATGGCTCCCCATCTCTAATACGTTACTCAAAACCTGTGCTTTGATGTTGTTCCTCAAGTTGTTCGTCATCACCTACATTCGTCATTTTTCACCGTGTTATTTAAGATATTGCATATTTTCCTTTATTTTGTTGTCAATTCTATGTGTTAACACCAGCTTTGTAAATTCTTCATTTCTCATTCTTCTCTTGCTGTATTTTTTTCGCAACTCAATAAAGTCCACCTACATCTATACCAACCCGGATAGGAGCCACATGAGCTGTAGAGACAGCGGTGTGGTGTGGTGTTAAAGTGTCGATCACAGGAAAGCTTTCCATGTAGAGTTTTCAGCAAATATCGGTGCAGATTTTGGTTATTTTTAAATGATATCGTTAAAAAACTAAAACTGCCTCTTTTAAGCTAATTCAAAGCTACTCGAATTTGTTCAGGTAGGATCTTTTTAGTTTCTATGCTGTATTATAAAATCTAAAGGCAAAAGTGAGGATGGATTGAAGCACTAAGGAAGATTCGGCCGATCTCCTTGTTTTTCACTAAATGACAATTATTTTGACTTTTATACTTCATAAAAATTCAGAAGTATGCGCAATTCATTGATTGTGGAAAGTTAATAGCAGAAGACAATTTATTGCAATTCATTGATTGGATTG